>CANXYC010321627.1:0-20012 GCA_948193065.1 Aleurites moluccanus | reverse complement strand
TTGGTCTTAAAAACCCATTTGCAGCCTATTGGCCTGTAACCCTTAGGTAACTCAATAAGTTCCCATACATTGTTACTCTTCATTGATTGCATCTCATCTTTCATTGCATCCATCCATAAGTCTGACTGAGGACCAGACACAACTTCCTTATAATTCATTGGATCTATGACACAACCTATATCATAATCTTGCTCTCCTAGATAGACCAGATAGTCTGGTGGAATAGCAGACCGTCTTTCCCTTATAGATCTCCTTAATGGTGTTGCCACAACCTCATCTTGTACTTGATGGGCCTGAGTGGCATCATCAGGCACAGCCCCAATAACACCTTCCTCGACTCCTACTGGATCGGGCTGTGGTGGCTCCATAACTGGAGGTGGAACTTGAGGTTCCACAATGATCTGTTCAGCCTGAATAAAGGGACATAATGTCTCTATATCATTATCATTCCTGATGGTCTGTGAGCTAGGACTACTTTTTACCACATCAAGTTCTAAAAATTTAGCTGTCTGTGAATCCACAATCCTCTGTCCTCCATTAAGGTTATAAAACTTATATCCCTTGAAATGTTCTGGATATGACACAAAATAACACGGAGTGGTTCTTGATTCCAACTTACCTAATGTTGGATTATATAGCCTTACTTCTGCAGGACAACCCCAAACCCGAAGATGGTTTAGACTAGGCTTACGCTCTGTCCATAACTCAAAAGGCGTCAAAGGAGCAGATTTAGTAGGAACCCTGTTTAAAATGTATAAAGACGTTTTAATGGCTTCTCCCTACATGAACTGAGGTAAGTTGGTTCTACTTATCATACTTCTAACCATATCCATAAGGGTACGGTTTCGCCTTTCCACAACATCATTCTGTTCAGGACTTCCAGGCATGGTGAATTGGGCTACAATACCAGAATCCTCTAGGTATTTGGCAAATGGCCCTTTAATTTATCCAGCATCGCCATGTCTGCCATAGTATTCACCACCCCTGTCTGACCTTGCTACCTTGATGACTTTATTCAGCTGTTTCTCAACTTCAGTTCTGAATATCTTGAATTTCTCAAGAGACTCAGATTTTTCTTTAATGAGATACAGATAACCATATCTGGAAAAGTCATCAATGAATATAATGAAATACACATTCTTACACAAAGTAAAAGAGTAAGGTCCTCTTATGTCAGTGTGAATGACCTCTAACAGGCCATTACTCCTGACTGTTGTCTTCCTTTTGTTCTTAAGCATTTTGCCCCTACAACAATCCACACAATCATCCAGATTCTGATTTAGAGTAGGAAGAATGTTAGCCTTTATTAGTTTTTCTATTTTTTCTCTGAAAATGTGGCCAAGTCTTTTATGCCACAATGTGTAGGAAGTATCCTTAGATAGAGGCCTTTTTGAAGCAACATTCTCAGTCACACAAGCAATATAAATATTATTATCTGACAAACATATTTTATATAAACCATTGGATAAAAAACATGTTCCAACTTTATTTGAATTAAAAAACAAAGATACCATACTATTCTTAAATTCAAAAACATAATCAGAAATATCCAATAAAGAAACTGAAATCAAATTCCTCCTAAAGGAGGGTACATAAAATGTGTCTTTGAGGCACAACTCAAAACCAGAGTCTAAAACCAAAATGATATCCCCAACAAACTGGACATCTACTCTGCAGTTGTTCCCCACTCTGATTTGAGCCTCATCCAGATTTGGCTTCCTTTTGGTTCTGAACCCCTGTATGGTAAAAGCAACATGGTTAGTTGCATCACTATCTAGCCACCATGAACTGGATGGGGCTTCAGATAGATTAGATTAAAAAACACAAGCCAAAGGTTTAATACCTGTTGCTTCACGCTTGGCTAACCAAGCCTTATATTTGGCACAATCTTTCTTCATATGGCCTTTCTTACTGCAGAAGAAATAGCGGTCCTTATCCTTGAATGATGTTCCTTTCGGGTCTAAACCCGCAGCACCACTGGAAGAAGGAGGAATTGAAGGCGCAGTGCTTGAAGCACCCTTATGGTTAGAGGTATTAGGCCTCTTACCCTTCCTATCACGACTATTAGAGGCAAATATAGTTGTATGCCCATTTTCCTCCTTAAGTTTAGCCTCTTCAGCCACTACCCTCGCTATAAGGTCATTAACTGACCAAGTCTCATTTATGGAATTGAAATTTGTCTTTATAATTCCAAAGTCTGAGGGTAGAGTATTGAGTGCCTGATGCACAATAACTGGTGTAGGGATGTCTATCTTGAGTGCCCGTAATTTGTTCTGTAAATGCACCATTTTCAAGATATAATATCTAACACCACTAGTGTCATCATACCTCATGCTAAATAACTGTTGCAGAAGTATGCTTATCTTAGCATTACTGGAGAGACGATAAACGTCATCGAGATGTGCAATCATCTCCTTAGCAGTACATATGGATGGCAATGTTCCCTTTAAATGTTCCGGTATAGATCGCCTGATGGAAAGCAAGCAGATCCTATTGCTTTTCTCCTACTCAGCCATTCTATTCTTATCGGCTTGACTGCTATCAGGAGTCAAAGCCGGTGGCTGATCCTTAGTGAGAGCCTCATGGACATTAGCCAATTCCGTACCAAATATGAGATCCTCTTTCCATTTATTATAGTTTGACCCAGTCAGAATGTCAATAGTCACAGTGTTTCCATTGATCGCAAAAGTCACTGAGAAATAAAACAATAGGAAAAAAAAATGTAAGAACAATCAAAACAGAAAGATACAGGTATCATCACACTATCACCTTTGGGCAGAAAGCATGACATACAGTTATATTCATTCTACATATACAACTGCCATGTAAGAATTCCAAACTTTACAAATTCACCACCTTTGAGTGTATGAATCGCTCAGATTAGTCATCTCCCACGCATGTTGTAGATGTATCCTTTTTAAAATAATATCTAATTATAATCACTTTTGGGCAGAAAGTAATTGTACATTAGAATAAGAGACGTCCCCAAACAATATGAGATCCTTTTATATTTTAAGAACTCAATTAGGTGTGCCACTTTGGCGGTTACAACCCAATCTAACCCATAAAACATATTCTCATACCAAGGACTTCAACTTTACATCTTATACACCATACATATGCAATATACAATTCATATAATAAGGGCAAAATAATTCATTACATATATATATATCACAAAATTGTCCAACCAATTAAGCTCAAACACAAAAACATGTATTTTGGACAGATACTTTAATAATTCTTTAATATTGAGTGTCATAAAATAATTTTAAAATATCAGTTACATACTGTTTAAATCATGAAAAAGGTCATGCATAATTTTGATAATTTTCAAAAAATAAAAACCATATAAAACATAAAAATTACACAAAAAATTTACGATACCCTACCGTTTTTCATAAATTTAATATAGATAACAGTGTCCAAAATTAACCCATAATATATCAAATGAAAGAGGACAGAAATACGGACAAAACAACACCAACCACGCTGTCACCGAAGGCCTGACGCGCCCACACGCACCGGAGAAATGCAGCTGACCATTTTTTTTAATAGACTGAGTCAACTCGGATGAGTCAACCCGACTCTGCCGAGTTGGTTTGAGTTGACTCATCGAGTCAACTCAGTTCGGGTTGGGTCCTTGAGTCGAGTCAACTCGACTCTGGAGACCGAATTGGATCGGGTCAAAATAACCCTAATTATGCTGACGTCAGCGGCCGCCACACCCAATCGCCGCCAAGACCATGCGCCGCACGTGATGGCGCATGCGGTGGTTCTGGGTGCCGCGCCGCCCACCAAAAAACTCGTCTCGTCGTCCCCGTTTGTAATATGTGGTCAAAATCAATTTTCGTTAAGATCGAAAACCCTACCCCAAAAACGATCGGCTCTGATACCACATGTGAGAAAAATATTTTCAACCCGAAATCCCAGTAAATACATTAATGGAGTAGATTCTCGATAATAGGTGTACTTGATTTTGATTTGGAAGCCATTGCAGCGGAAGATCTGAATTGTTAAGACTTTCTCCCTTGATGCCTCTACTGTATTATTCTGGCAGATGGATTGCCTTTAGATTTCTTTCTAATTCAGTTTACATGAATTATGAGAATGAATGAGTAAGAAGACTTAGAAAGTCCACATCATGCCAGCTCATATTAATTCGATTAAGGCCTTATTATTTTAATTATGAAGCCTACACTTTATTGAAAAATTCTAATAAAAACTTCTTTTCACGTTGATATAATTTTAAGGGAAAAGAAAAAAAAAAGATTTATCTCTTATTGTGTAATCTTTATAGCCAGCTCTCAATGATTTGTAAAACTAATGTTAATTATATGTTTAGTTTCTCTTAATTTTTACAATAATTAATATTTTTTTTATGTCATGTAAAAAAAAATTCTAAAATAAATGGCAATTGCATTTTGCAGTCAGCAAAAAATAGTTGCAATGAGAATTATCTCAATGTAGATTCCTCTAATGCACAATGTTTAGAGGATCTTGAAGAAATTGATGAGGTTTGTTGAAAATTATATAAATTCTACTTAGATTTAATTAGGTGTTCTTATAATTTCCCATAAATTAAGAAATTTAAGACTTTTGAACGTGGAGTGCATTGATCCAATTAATGATGAATATATTTTGGACCCCAAGGTGCTGAGTTATTCCCAAAAAAATCAAATGATCAACAATTTCGAAGATCTCTCAGAGCAAATTCAAGAAATTCTCATTTTCCAATTTTGAAAACTCATGATTATTGGTGCCGGGTATTAATTTCTTCATTCTCTATTTCTCATTCTTCCTAGTTATATTATTTTTTTTCGCTATTTAATTATAAAAAATTATATCGTAAAATATTTTTATGTTCGTTTTCTAATACTTTTATTCGAAACGAGAATTATCTAAAATTTATTTATAAATAAATTTTTTATTTATGATACGTTTATTTTAAATGAACATGTAAATGAAATCACAAAAATAATGAAAACATAATAAAAAACAGGCTCTAAATTATCTCATACTTCTAATGATAAATAAGTTTTTTCTTTTTTCATTTTAATTCTAATAAGTTGAAATGTAATCTAATTATTTATTTAGTAATTGCAGAATTTTGAATACAAACTTCTTGACATATGGGCAAATAATAGAAGTGTGCAAGAAGCTCTAAATGTTCAAAATGTAAGTAACATTTTAAAACTTATGAATATATATACAATTATCTCCATCATCAATTTAATGAATTATATAAAATCCAAGTGTTTTGTTATTATGCAGTGCTGATCATGATTTGGTAGTTCCATATACATCTAGTCTAGAATGGATACAATCCCTAGATCTAACTGTAGACTATGCTTGGCGAGCTTGGTTCGTTGATATAGGTCAAGTTGCAGGGTAAGTTTTTAAATTTCCTATATATATGCATATATAAAAAATATTTTTAGCAAACGAGACGAGCTTTTCAATTACTCTTTGGCAAAAACAGGGTAAGATCGATTGTATTTCATGCATAATTTTGCATAAAATATGTTTTACATATTATTTTCACAACTCAAACCTGTGTGCATATACATATGAATGGTAAATAGATCATTAAATACCTAGAATGAAGGTGTATTGCTCTAGCAGATTTTGTATATGAGAGAAGTGACCTGAAATAAAAAAAAAAAAAAAAAATAATGGATCATGATAAGAGGCTCAGATACCTAAATAAAAGGACTTGAAAATGAGAGAATAGAAAATATGTATAGGAATGAGGTTTAAAAAGAGTGAAAACCTTCTTTTCATATCTTTTATTTACCTAATTATAGAAAAAAAATATACTCTTTAGATATACGTATTCTAAGATTATTGATGATTATATATACACTTAATATTGAGATTGATTTTTATAATCATAACGTATAAAATATATTTAAAAAAATTAATTAAATAACCATTAATTAATATTTTTAATATAATGTTTAATTTACCTGCAATTCAAAAAACAATGTGAAACAAACTTCTAATAAAAATACATTTGATAATTATACTTATCTTGTTATTATATATTTTATTTTAGGTATACACTTAGAGATGAATATCATGGATTTCGCTTGACATTTGCCACTTTAAAGGTAATTAGAGCTAAACAGCCACGTAATTTTTTTTTCTTTATTATTATTTTATATGTGAAAATAAATAAATAAATTATGCACTTAATTAAATTATTATCTACAGGGAGCAGGTCACTCTCCAACTCAGTACAAACCAGTAGAATGTTATAAAATGTTTGAAAGGTGGATCCATTATTATCCCTTGCAACCAACTGCAGAGCATGGCATACAGCAATGGAGGATTCATAGGCTATTTTGTTCAGCTGAACAAGATAAAATTGGAATGGACAATTACTACTTGCCTTGCTTTTATTGTACTTTTTAGCACTTTATGAACAAGGAAATAATGTACTGTTGTCCAGTTCTATAGTTCTTTTTCAATCTTTCAATTTTAATATGGATAACTTTTTTAGTCTTTACGCTAATTTAATAAAATAAATTATTTCAAAAATACCTTAATAAAACTAGCTAAATTTAAATAAAACAAATAGATGGATCGTTGATAAGTGACACCATTATCATATAAGCATTACGTCAACAGACACTAATAATATTATAATTATGAATTCTAAATTATTAATAGTGCAAATTATAGATGCTATTTTATTAAAAAAAATCATAATTTTTTTATACTTTTCTCCTATGCCAAATACTTGCTAGGGTTTTTCTCTTCCTCTCTTTTTTTTTTTTTTTTTTTTTTTGATTCTTCACCACCGTCTACCACTATTGCGGTGTAAAAAAATATATAGGCAAATGAAAAACAATTAAAGTTCGTGCTAACCTGAAATCATAAACATAGGAGAAAGATAAGAAATTCATGATTTGAAAAGGTTATGTGATTTTAATAAGTAATGGTAAGTGGAAGTTTTGTGGATCAAATCTAACAAACAGATAAAGTAGAGAAATTGATTTCTTTCTTAGAGATTGGATAAAATATATGAGGATTAAAAGTACAGAGGTGCATAACACTAAATATATTTCTTTCCTTAATCTAAATTGCAAAATTTATAAAGTTAATAGAAAATTATAATTGAGGAGAAAAAGAAAAAAAATGAATAGATCTAAATTAACTTGAAAGAAAAAAATATAATATAATTTAGCGACATTATAAGTATAAGAATATATCGTTTAAAATCATTTAAAATAAAAATAAAAAATTTATATAGTTCACCGCAATTAATTTTAAAATTAAGATTAAATTGATTAAAATTAAGTTGAGTTTAATCTAAATTGTAAAATTATCAAGCTAAATAACTATCTTAACCAAAACATTAGCAATTTCTTATGAGCTAAATAACTACCTTAACCAAAACAACCAAAACATTAACAATTTCTTACTTTCTCTTGCATATAACAAAGAGAATGAGAAAATTATGGGGCAGAGGAAATATGGAATTCCTTAACATCAACAAACATGGTAAGATAAATTTGGCTCTTGGGTCACAACACATTTGATTCTCCTTGTACTTAACTAAAATAATGGAATTTAGTAAGAGATTCAATCTCAAAATCAAAATTAATTGATAAAGATTTTATCTTTAATTTTAATTATACAATTGATCAATCTAGTATCTTTAAAACTATATATATATATATATATATATATATATATTGAGATTAACTAATTGAATATTTTTAATTATTATATTTTAAATATAGTACAATTTTTTCTAAAATATTTACTCTTCATATCATGGTTACTCATCTCAATTGTCTCATATTTTATTTTAATTTATGAAACACGTTTTATTAGCAATGACGTAGAAACATGTGGGAACTTTTTCAAAATATTTTTGTAATTGAATTGAAGGCAAACTGCTAATTTAAAAAAAAAGAAAAAAAAATCTTAAATCAATTTATGTAATATAAAATAAATTTTTAATAAAATGATATATCATTTAATTATACCGTATAATCATAATTTTTTTAAGATATTAAAGAGAGATTTTATATTTATGAGAATAGGATAGTCGTGTTTACTCCTAAAATGTTTTGAGATTAATATTAGTATAATTCATTAAATCTTACAATCATAATTTTTAGTATTCTATAAAAATAATTTATTATTCTCTTTATCTCACAATAAATATTATAATTATAAAATACATGATTAATAATAAAAAAAAATTAATTATTTAATTTTTTTATTTTATTTATTATTTTAAGTCATTAATTACTTTAATCTCTTTTCATTTTTCTAATTTTTTAATATTCTATATTTCTTAATTAATTTTTATATTTTTTAAAATATTTTTTAATAAAAATATTATTATAAAGTTAAAATAAAATTTAATTTGAATTAGAAAATAAAATAATTAAATTGAAATATATTAAAAAAAATTAAAATATTTATTATAAAATAGAAAAAATATTATTTTTAAAATATCAATTTTTACAGTTTAATTTAAGATTTTAATTAATCAACATTCAAATTCTTATCAATTATCCAAAATAAATAAATATAATGTCTCGTAATTTTTTTTTTCTAATACTAATAATTAATATTCCAGTTTGTATGGAGCATTACGAAAACCGTTAAAAAAAAAAAAAATTCTTACCAGATATTATAAAAAAATAAAAACATTTAAATTTCCAATTTAAATTGTCATACTAAAAAATACAAATAGTATGGTGTCAAAATTCTAGTTGCCAAAACAAGTAAACGCTCGCTTACTTCACTCCCTCCTCGGCAAACCTTGTAAAAAAAACCCACCTTCGTTTCCATCACCGCCACCACCGCCAAAATGGCCACTTCCACCACCGCACAACCACCAGGCCTACCCTTAGATTTCCTCCCATCCATAGACATGACAACGCTCTCCCAATCAGAACTCCGCGCCCTCTCCCTCTGCTCTTCTTCCTCCTTCGATCCCCACTGCACAGACGACATCGTAACACCCGCCATCGACATCTCAATTTTCAATGAGAGCGCCGGATCTCACCGGCAGACCTACTCCCGTCTTTCCTCCCACCACCACCACCGCCACCGCCTAGCTGGTCTCCATCCCAAAACTCCAAATCCCCCAACTTCCAATCCTCCTCCTTCTAATTATCGCTCCACTGACACAGACCACGTTGAAAATCACTCCATTATTAGTTTCCTCAAGCATTTGCTTTCTACACACCCTGAATTCCAGCAATTGGATTTAGTTGATTTTGATAGCTTTAGCCATCTCAATGATGCAATCAATTTCAATTCTCATCCATTATCACTATCAACAGTAGTAGAAGCGCCAGTGGTAAATGGGAACTTTAGAATTGGGGAAAGGAAGAGGAAAAGAGGAAGAAAGCCGAAAGTGGAAGTGTTACGTGCGGATGGGAGAGAAAGGGTAATGGGTATGGAGATTGTGAACAAGAATGGGGTAGCAGTGGACTTGGAGAGATTGGCAAGCATGGAGGATCCATACAGAGAGGAATTGAAAAGGAGAACTGAAGGGATGAATAAGGAAGTGGAGTTATTGGGATTTTTCAGGGACCTAGAAGGGCAATGGTGTAGTAGGAGAAGGAAGAGAAAGATTGTGGATGCCAGTGAATTTGGTGATACCTTGCCAGTTGGTTGGAAGTTATTGCTTGGCCTCAAGAGGAAAGAAGGCCGTGCTTGGGTTTATTGTCGTAGATATTTAAGGTATTTGTTTGATTTTCTTCTTCTTATTTACTTTGTTTTGTTATTTTTGTTCATCTGTTTCTGGTTAGACTCTGATTTGGTCTGTTTGGTTGCTGGTAAAATGAGAAAGTAAAAAAAAAAAAAAAATGTAGAAAAGTAAAAAAGTAAAATTTGATCATGTTTCGTGTCATGGGTTTTCTTATTTTGACTGTTTTTGTTGATCGAGAGTAAAAAAAAAAAAATAGTTTGTTTTCTTGGGTGGTAGATGATGATGAGCTATTATATGTTTTTGCTTATTAAAGGTAAAAGCTTTGTACTTTCTTTGATGCTAGATGGTGAACCATTAATGCTTGAAAATTTGAAATTTGAAGATATTGTTATCTTCTCTTATGTTGTTCTCATTTTTTTACTATTTCTGTAAAACGATGATGTTATGAGGAGTGGCATCATTATTTTCCCTGTTCCATTTCTCTCTCTCAGTATTTTGTGCCTAAATAATATTGCTTATGTATATATATATAGGACTCTTTCATGTGCTTTAAAGAACCTCTCGAAACATAGGAATTGGATGTGGAACAATACAGACATTAGATTATACATAATTTTATTTGGATTTTCTAAGTTTTTCACATAGATTCTGGATTTCATTCTTCTGGTTTGCAATGACTATGCTTAGTCTGCCTTAAGCTGGGATAAGTTAACAGTTTTTTGCACTTCCAAAACTGAAGCAGAGAGTTAGAACCTAGAAGTAAATAAAGTAGTGGAGTGTGATTTATAGTTTTTTCCATTTCCAACTTCTGAAGCAAAAAAGTCTTATTTAGCTATTTCCCCTGTGGGTGAGGATTAAAACATGGCTGTTGTTGACACTGTTGTTGCACGAAATCTAAAGAGTAATATGTTACTTCAGCTTCTGTGTTTAAGTTTCTGCTAAGTAGAGGTAATAACGTGAAAACATTTTTATGAGAGAAATGGATCCAGCTGAAGCACAAAGGGGTGCATTTCACCGTGAGGCAGTTGAGTACATCATCAATGTACAATAGCCAATAGGGAACACCTCATTGAAACATGACACAATAAGGAAGTAATTTGATCGTATTGCTTTCGCTGTAGTGCTATTATGTAACCTAGTAATGACACCATATTACTGAAGCAAGGCTGAATTGCCAAATATCTATTGGCTTATCAGCCTTAGGGTTGGAAAGCCTTAGGATGTTAAATCTAATGCTTTAGTTAGTTATTATGCTGAGGACTTATTACTGGAATTTGCAACACTATTATTCAATCTCCGAATTTCAGTTTTTAGATATTGTTTCTTGAGCATGCCAATCGATGCTTATTTTTCCTGCTGTTATCTAGGTTGGGCTGTCCTACCCTTGGGATGTCTTTTCTCCATGTGCTGTGAGTTGTTACCATGGCTTTTGTAATGATTTGAGTAAAATATATGGACCAAACCCATTTCTTTAGGAGTTTATAGTAATTGCATACTTTTCTTTGCTCTATCGAATGCTTTCGTTTGGTTGTCAATTGCAAAATTATTGACAAATTGATTGTAGTGGCACTGCCCAATTCTCTTGTATGCCATGTTTCTGCTTCTTCAATTCAATTGGTAATAATTTCTTTTTTACTTCTTATTGTCCCCTTATTGTCCCCTCTTTGATATTCACAACTATTTTCTTTCATGGGTTCTTAGTGATGCATCTCTCTATCTGTCTTTGCCTCTTATTCCTTTTCTTCTTTTTGACATTATCCAGCCCTGGCGGACAACAATTTTTATCCTGTAAGGAAGTTTCTGCATATTTGCAGTCATTCTTTGGATCTTATGCTGCACAACAGGTGAAGGATCATGCAGGGGACAATATTCAGCAGGTCCACAGAGTGGCTTCTGAAACTGTAGCTGTAAGTAAATTCTTGCTTCAGAACTTTGTTCAACAAGGCTGACAGTATATGCAACAGTATGCAGGTGCTACTGAGAAAGAGGAAGATCAGAGGCAATCTAGTGAACACAAGAAGGCTATTGCATTGCTGGGAATTGACAATATGGAGCTGGCAGAGGTTCAAATACATGATCTTTTTGAATGCCACAAATGTAATATGACATTTGATGATAAGGACACGTATCTGCAGCATCTATTGTCGTTTCACCAGAGAACTACAAGGAGGTATAGACTTGGTTCTTCTGTTGGTGATGGGGTAATAGTTAAAAATGGGAAATATGAATGCCAGTTCTGCCATAAGGTATTTCATGAAAGGCGTCGGTATAATGGTCATGTTGGAATCCATGTGAGGAATTATGTGAGGGGGATTGAAGAATCGCCTATTGACAGGATGGCTTTGCAAAAGAGAAGCAACTCTCGGACCAAAGATGAATTGCCTACAAGAATCTCCAAAATGGATGCATTAATTGAAATAGCTCAGAATTCCATTCGAGAAACATCATCTCCTGGTCCTAATGGTGAACCCAGTGGTGGGTTTACTTCTGAACAACAGAATCCAGCTACTAACGAGGAACTTCTTGCTTCGGTTTCTGATTGTGAACTGAAATCTGATTCTTCTCTTGGTGAACCAGAAATTGAATGTGACGTGATTGACAAATCACAGGAATTGGAGTTACAAAAAAGCGATTGTATGATTGATAGGGGGATGGGGACGATAGGTGATGCTAGCAATATTCTAGATGTTGAGATAGATTCTTCATTCGCTAATGAGCAAAGTGGTGATATATCTAAAGTTCTTGGTGTAACAGATTGTCTGGTTGTCTGCACTGATGAAATGGACATATCTGTCATTGAGAGGGCAAGAGGTTCTGAATGCCACTCCCTTGCTCCAGTGAGTACTCAGAAAATTTGTAGCATTGAGAATGATATGAATTTGGTTGACACAGATAAACAAGACCATTGTAAGACTGATGAAGTGGACAAAATAAAGAGTGTTGAGATAGAAATTGGCTTTGGAATCAATAACATTGTAGCGGATAATAATATTGTGCAAGATACTGTACAGCAATCTTTCAAAGAAGATGGACTTCAGCATGGAGTTCCAGAACCGCCTGTATCCCCATTGCAACCATCCCATGGTTTTTCAGCACCTAAAATGAGCTTTGATAAGGTATTCCTGGGATCATAGTTGTTTTTGGGTACTTTTGGGTTTACAATAAATTTTAAACACTTGCAGAATTAAAACCCCAACAAAGATCATATAACTTTATTGTTGATATTCTGATATCTCTTCATTGATAATTAAAAAACTTGTTGGTTCAAAGGGCATATAGGTCAAACTTTAGATCTGATTTCTGGTTTAGGGAGAAGAAAAAGAATTCATTTCTAACATTAACATTTCACATATTTAAAAATTTGAATTTTCAGAGTGATGTTGGATCCATGCTAAGAGCAGCTATTCACATTTTAAAGTTGATCGTGACTTCAGTAGGTACTAAAACCATGGATTATAGTTTTTAACTTTTGAAAAGTAAAATTTAATTTTTCACTTAACTTTAGCTGCTGGATGCATGTGTAGGTTGGGTGGGTAGCTTTTCCGATTGTCACCCAAATTTTTGTGCTAGAATTGTTATTTATTTTCTGTTGGTACATTGGTTGATTGTTGTCTATGCTTTTCTTGACAGGTAGAAATGGAATCTAGTATAATGAACCAGAGGCAGGACAAGATAATCGGATTTGAGGAGTTAAGGCTGGAGGATATTGAGCAACTTAAGTTTAGTTTTGGGACTGAACAAGAACCTATTTCTTTGCCTGAGATGCCAATAAAAATGGAAAATAATACTGATATGGAAGGGACATATGGTGCCTCAGTTCAGTTTGAATCAGAGGTTGTAGATACAACTGGTGGACAACTTACAACTGTGTGCGTATGGTGTGAAATGGAGTTCAGCCATGATGCTGTTGATACTGAATTGCAGTCAGATTCAGTTGGTTATATGTGTCCAACTTGCAAGGCAAGAATCTCGGGGCAGCTTGACGTACTGGGTGGTAGTTGCTCATGAATTCTTTTTGGCAACAGGTAAGTTATTTCAATTTCTTTAGAGCAGTTTTACTAATTAAGAGTGTTTTCCAGTTTTTAAGTTTTCTATTGTTCATTTGAACTATTTAATTGTTCTAATGTCAAATATATACATTGGTTGCTTCTGGGATTGTGCCCTTGCATAAATTTAAGTGCTAGTGATGGAACACGTTATGAAAAAGAATTGTTTCCTATATCTTTTGATATATGATCCTTTCCATGATGGATATATTTTGGTAAAACTTCTAATGAAAGTAGAGATAATTTAGAATAACAAAATGAGGGCTGCAATTTGATATTCTGCATATGGCAATGCAACAATGTACAAATAGATAAATATCTAGTATTTGAGGATATCTTAAATATGTATTAAAAATTAATGTAGTAATTTTTTTACCTTTATAAACAAGGCTGATAAAGTTGTTACTGTTTTGACATGATATATAGCCAACTTCAAATCCTTATTATGTCTTACATGCTCTTAAAGTTCTAGGATTTTTTTTTTTACATAGTATTCTGATATTTAGACATGGCAAATATAACTGGTGTGCTAGCAGCAGTTCTTATAGCAGCATAGATGTACTCTTGAAAGGGTTGATAAAATACGTTGAAAATATATGACATTGGCGACTTCTAATTTTTTTTTTTTTTTAATGTATTTCATACTTGTCTTTTTCTTTTGGGTGGTATGATTTTTTTTTTTGGGGTAATTTTTTTCTTTTGCTATAACATCTAGCAATTGGGACAAGCTAAAAGATTTCCCTAGTGTATGTTGAGCAAATATACAATTATGGAAATTACACGGCTATGAGTTGCAATGCACTCTATGCAACACATGCATTCTAGTTTGCTGCTGTTATCTGGGTTATGTTTTGAATCTATCATCAAATGAAAATTGAGGTTTCATACCTCATGCAAATGGAGTTCAAGCAGGCTTTGGTTATTCCAATCAAAACACAGATTTTTTCCCCCAGTTCATATTGAACATACAAAACTGAAACTTTGAAGAACATATCACATCTTTTGTGTTGTGTGAAACACATTGAATCTTTCAAACGGGGACTTCATGGGTAACTTCTAACTTCTAGTCTTACCTCGCTGATGCCATAACTTTTATACTGATTCACTTCCATTTTATTTCCGCTCCAGATGGCTAATGGAAGATATGCATACTGGTAAAGGATGAGAGTGAAATTTTTCAAGAGTTTCATCACTGCATCTTTATGTATGTATTGTATGTATTGAATTATGTGCATGCTGGAGGTTATTCTCATTACTAGGTTTGCTAGATGTTTCATCCTTGTATCCATCTTCTTTTCTCCTTGTAGATAGACAAGGAGGGCTGGTTGGATATACCCATTAATGTATTATCTTTAGCTGTTGCTTCTATGCTATTGTGTGCAAATGGAAAAACTGTATTTAAATTGAGGTGAGCAGCTGTAGTCATGTTCTTTAGCCATTTTTCTTCTAAACAGATAATATTTCAGGAATCATAAGCTATCCCACGCTTGAAAACGTTATCCTATTTATTGCTCTGGGGCAATCTGCACCAATGGATATTATTATTATTTTATTTTTTCTTTCGAGACCTTATAGTCATGGGACGACTCTAGTACAATTGAACCAAAGGCATGTTGATTTACACCAATGGTTATTCAACTATTTTACGGTAAAAAAAATAATAATAATAAATTCAATTTTCATTAGCTTGTAATGGTAAAAAAAAATAAATAAATAATTTTTACAACTTGATAACTTAATTTATTCTAGCAAGTGCCTACTTGTCAACTGAATTTTATTTATTTTTTAAATTAAAAACTGACTAGGGAAATCTAAAAGATTAGTACTATAATAAGGGAAGTATTAATTTGGGTAATAGTGGAATTAGTATAATTAAATTTTTATTTAAAAAAAAAATTAAGTGATCAAAGAAATTCATTTTTAGAAATCAATCATAAGTTCAAGTGCAATGAACATTAGTGCAAAATACTCTACCGATCTATCTTTAAACGTATAAGATGATTGACATTGATTTATTGGATAATCTTGTCATAGAGTTTCAACTTCATCTCCAAGTTGGAGTGGAATCAACTGATCCAAAAGCATATTAAAAGCAATCAAGATGATCTATCTTTCGCCATTGATGATAGGGTACAGGATTCGATTCTTCTTGCATTATGGTGTGATGGAATAAAGCCGAAAGGCAAGAGAAAAGTAAAGGGGAAAATAAAAAAAAGAAAAAGATCTTGGTAGATCAGTTATGTTTATAAGTTAGGTTCATTTCATTTGATATGGTTTCATTGCAATGTCACACATTAATTAAAGTCAATATCTAATTTAATAAGCATTGATTTAGTGATATTGGAATTATATTCAGAAGTATAAAATTTGTGAGTTCGAATTTTAATTAAAATCTGGTTTAACTAAAAAAATGTAATGTTTATCTAATACACCATTACCATTATTGACTGATAGTCTAAAGATAATCCATAGCAGAATCTTTCCTAAACATTCTTGGATTTTATTTTGAAAATCGTAATCTCCATTATAATGTATTCTATTAAGCTTTTCTCTATCAATTTGCATCTATTTAATTGCTTCAACCTAACTGTTCTGGAAATACATTTTTCACTTATGATACCAACTAGGATAATCAAATGTTGCTCCTGTCGGCAATATTCATGGGTACCCACAGCCGCGAAAACAAGCCAATGCATAGTCTGCAAGCATGTTATCTTGCTTCCAGGCGACGAACAATCAAGTAGAGTGTTTCTGATTCCAGACCCAAATGTTATCAAGAACAATAGGAATAACGTTTCAGTGACTAGCAATTTGAAAGAAATCCTGCCTAATGGTGGCCTCAGCTCCTCTGTGATACAATCAAGAAAGAGAGCAGTTCTCTGTGGAGTGAGTTACAAGAACAAGTACAAACTGAAGGGAACTATTAAAGATGCGATGAACATGAGGAATTTGCTCATCACTAGCTTCAAATTTCCAGAAGAGTGCATTCTGCAACTAACAGGTTAGCTTTTTTATTTTTGGACCTCTTACAGTTTATTAGCAGTCCTGATTCTTTCAAAGGCTCTCACTCTATTGACATTGTCTTGCTATGCATAGTCCTCCCATGATTTTAGTGTTGATTTTAATTCACTATAAAAGAAGTTTCAAACAGCATGTAACTAACTAAAATTTCAATCATTTAATAACTAAAATTTCTTAATAATACTTATAAAGATCTAATAACGTATTAGGTTCTTACCTGAAACTGACTCAACTTCGATCCAAAACAATTAGCACAAAGCTACTTAATAATATTGCGTCAGCTTATATAAACCACTTAAAACTCCTGTCCACTTTCGATGTGGGACGATTCCCACAAAGCTGGCTAGCATCTCCTTTCTTGAAGTAGGCTGTGATACATAAAAACCACAGTATAATGGAATTCAATATATAATTAGAGACTAATGATTTCTAATATTAGATAAATAACATATTTCATGTAGATGAGGAACAAGAAGACCCTGAACTAATTCCAACAAGGAAGAACATTGAGAAGGCATTATGATGCACCTCTCACTGTTAATAAATCATCAAACTGAAAGCTCTATTTTTAATTAGTTGATTAGCCTATCGATCCTTCTTGTACTGATCATGAAATGGATCGAATAATACTTGTAAGGGATACAAAAGGATATTATTGCAGCAAATGCCGACAACGATTCTCAAACACAATAAATGTTGAACAAATCCGATGCCAATCATGCGAAAGTGTTAGTTCTAGTTCTAGTCCTAGTCCAAGTTTAAGCCCAATCAATGGATTTGGTAATAAAGGAACTAGCAGAGTTTCTTCTTTTGCTGAAAATTTCAAGAACCATATTCAACTTCGTTGTCATCATCATAATCAGGAAATTGATAGTGATAAATGTAGTTCAAGAAAGCCATCGTTGAATTCCCCTTTAAAGTTTTCTTCTCCATCGGAAGGACTAAGAAAACGTGCGCTGCTTATCGGAATCACTTACAAGAAGAAGAAGCACAAGCTTAAAGGAACTATCAATGATGTCAGGAACATGAAGAATGTTTTAATTGATACATTTGGGTTTCTGGATCAGAACATTCTTGTTCTTATAGGTGTTTAATATATTTTATTTTATTAATCAGAGACTATTGATTTCTAATATTACATAAATAACATATTCATGTAGATGAGGATCAAGAAGACCCTAAACTAATTCCAACAAGGGCGAACATCGAGAAGGCCTTACAATGGCTTGTACAGGGCTGCCGTTCCGGCGATTCATTGGTGTTTTACTTTGCCGGACATGGTTCACAAGAAAAAGACGGGGACAAGGATGAAATTGATGGACTAGATGAAACAATTTGTCCCCTTGATTTTGAAGATAAGGGAAAGATCCTTGATGATTATATCAATTCTGTAATTGTTAGGCCAATTGTAGCAGGTGTCACTCTTCATGCCATCATTGATTCTTGTCATAGTGCAACAATGCTTGATCTTCCATATGTGTACAATGCAAAAAAGTAAGTTCATTTCTTTTTTTTTCGTATAGTAATAATTAAAAGCTTTAAAAGAGGAAGAGGACATCAGGATTCGAATTGAAAACTCGACATCCTGTATTATATTATTAATTAATCCAATGACAAATTCACAAATTAGTCAAATGATAGCAATAGAGAACATATAACTAATAACCTGACAATAAATGAATTTTGATTCAGTAGTATTAAAATTATAAACAGGACGAGTTCGAATCTAAATGATAATCCACCTAATAAAAAAAAAGAGTATTACGTATAGTAAATAACAGTTATTTCTTATTATCTTACTTAAATTTGAATAGGAAGGTGTGGGTGAATAATGAACCCCTATCAGGGGCCAATAAGGGTACGAGTGGTGGACTAGCCATTTGTATAAGTGCCCGTAGAGATGATCAAAGAGTTGTTGATTCTTCTGTAAGTATTTCTTTATCCTTTTTTTAACCTTCTGCTACATAACTATATTTGGTAAAATTTCTTCTTCGGTTGGGTATTTGATGAATGAAAAATGAAATTGGAAACTTTGAAAATCAATTTGATAAAACCATTGAATCACAATTTCTGCATTATGTTACATTCGAATATGTCAACCATTCATGCATTATCATATAAGTATATTTGATTAATGAATGGATCAATCAAGGTCTGCTTGAATTTGAATTTTTTATGGATCTTAAATTTGACTTGAAAGACTAAAAGATTATATCTAATTTAATAAAATAATTTAGAAATTAAATAAAATAGACTTAATATATAAATTTATTTCGAACTTTATATATTTTTACCTTTATATCATATTCTATTATTTAATTTCGAAACTTAGTTGCAATTCTATCTTAAATTATAATTGTTAGAAATTAAATGCCAAAAAATTAAATTGATCCCTAAACTTATTATATTGTATTGTAAGTTTAAATTTAAATTTAGATTGAAGTAACTATGTAAATTTAATTAATTAAATTATTAATTTAATTAATAGTAATTTACTAATTTTATTTTTTTTTCCTTCAAATTATTATGACAATATTATTATTATTATTATAAGTTTCAATTTAGAATAGAATTGCAACTAATTTTTCAAATTATAATATATGATAATAATAAGTTTTAAAAAATATACTAATTAGATTTTAATAATTAGACCATCAGCATACATTTTATTTGTAAAATATGTGCAGGCTTTATGTGGAAAGGTTACCCTGACCTATAACTTAATCCAAGAGATAAAGAAAAGTCATGGTTTGACATATGCTGAACTAATAACATCTGTTCAGAAAAACATTGATAAAGCAATAATTGAAGCACCAGGCAACAAAGCCTGGTTTCTAAGGACATATTGTAGGAATGCTTTTTTACAGGTAAATCCTTCATTTTCATGTAATTTTTCAATTTCTTTACTTTTTTTAACATGGAAATTCAAAATTTATTTGTGTTGGGAGTATCACTGGATTATATTAGATTCCTTATTTAAAAGTAGAGGGTCAATTAAATGAAATTCTCTTTTCTGTATTTTAGTTTTATGATTCTTTTCACCAAATGGGTGAGTGCAGGATGTTCAACTATCATCTTCAGAAAAATTTGACATTTACAAGAAGGAATTCAAGTTGTAGTTCAACCTCATTGTAGTAGCTGGAGCAATGATACATTGTACCATATTCATTTTTCTGTATAAATTAATTATATGAGCATTAATTATGAGAACTGAATTCATCTCACCATCAATCATAAAGTGAATTATAAAAATTTATTAA
>CANXYC010321562.1:0-36458 GCA_948193065.1 Aleurites moluccanus | reverse complement strand
TGTCTATTTTGGATGATATAACAGGTATAATATGATGGTGGTTATGATGTGATTTGAGAAGTATGAATGAATTGATGAAGTTGGGTTGAAAATGATATTGGAAGTGCTAAATTTTGTAATTTGATAAATGGGCATGTTAAAAATACAAAGGAAACTCTGCCGGGTTTTCGGTAGGACATAGGCATATTGAATGAGAATGAGAATTGATATGAATCAAAGTATAGTCAAGCATGAATGATCTTGTATAAGATGAGCTCTCGGATGGATTAAAGTTTGTAAGTTTTGGTTATCTAGTATTAGGGGTTCATCGAGGTACTGGTGGCCACTGGCATATCCTGTACCCTTGGACCATCGCGGCTCCCCGGTTTGGGTCGTGACATTTATGTATTATAATGGCATTATTATTATTATTATTAAGCATCTACTGCATCTTTATACATTTGAACTCACTGAGTATTTTTATACTCATTCTCTTAGTGTTTAATTTTTCAGGTCTTTCGTGAGGCACGTCTTTCTATTGGCATACCTTCATCTGCCTTGGAAGTGTTGGGTTTGCATGTAAATATCAAATTCTAAAGGCTATGTAAACAATGTATAAAATAGTATTCCATGATACTGTATAATAAGTTTTGGCATGTAGATATAATTATAAGTTTGCATATATATATGGTATTGCTTGTTAATGATATCTTTTGAAATCAAAAGCACTTGAAATGTTTAAAATTTTCAAAACTAAAGTTGAAAAGCAATTAGATAAAAGTATTAAGATTGTGAGATCTGACCGTGGTGGTGAATACTATGGCAAATATGATGAAGTTGGATAATGTATGGGACCATTTGCCAAGTATTTGTAAGAATGTGGGATTATTGCCCAATATACTATGCCCGGTACCCCTGATCAAAATGGTATGGCAGAGAGACGAAATCATACTCTTATGGATATGGTTCGATCCATGATGGCTAGGAGCAATTTTCTTGGACACCTTTGGGGTAAAGCCCTTAAGACTACCTTTTATATTTTAAATAGAGTACCTAGTAAATCAGTACCTAAAACACCTATTGAAATGTGGACCAATAGGAAGCCCAATCTTAATCATTTTCGAGTTTGGGCTTGCCCTACTAAGGTTAAAATTTATAACCCTTTATAAAAGAAAACTAATCCAAAAACTACACATTGTTACTTTATAGGTTATCCATATCGGTCAAAAGGCTATAGGTTTTATTGTTCTAATCAAGGCACAAAAATTGTTGAATCCATTAATGCTAAGTTTTTAGAATTTGATGTTTGTGATGAGAATTTCAATGGTAATGTTGATGTTATTCCTCAAAATGATAGTGTTTCTCTTCCTATGGTATATGAGCGAGTTGTATATCAACTTGAAATCAGAGAGCTAGAAAGGAACCCATATCGAGATGTTCCTAATATAGAGAGCATGTGCAACCACCTATAAAAGAAGTGTTTGTTAGGAGATCAAATAGACAAAAGAGACTTGCCATATCTGATAATTATGAAGTCTATTTGGGGGAGAGTGATCATGATGTTGGGCAAGACCTAGATCTAATTACTTATAGTGCAGCGATGCATAGTTCCTAATGTGATGCATGGAAGAAAGCTATGGATGATGAAATGGATTCAATGTCTAATAATATAGTATGGGAACTGGTAGAATTGCCTGATGGTTTTAAGCCCATTGGTTGCAAGTGGGTGTTTAAAACCAAGAAAGATTCAAAAGGGAATATAGACATGTTTAAGGCAAGGCTAGTGGCAAAGGTTTTTACCCAAAGAGAATGAATTGATTTTCATGAAACATTTTCCCCTGTGTCTACAAAGGAATCTTTTAGAGTTATTATGGTTTTGGTTGCACATTTTGATTTAGAATTTCATCAAATAGATGTGAAAACCGTTTTTTTTTTAATGGAATTTTGCATGAGGAAGTTTATATGTTTCAACCTGATGGTTTTGAGGTTTCTTGGAAGGAACAAATGGTGTGTAAGTTGAAAAGGTCGATTTATGGTCTCAAACAACCTCTAGACAATGGTATTTGAAATTTTATGAAGTTGTTACTAGTATTGGTTTTGTTGAAAACAAAATTGATCAATACATATATCACAAGGTAAGTGAGTGGAGATTTATATTCCTTCTTTTATATGTTGATGACATTTTGCTTACTAGTAATGAATTGGGCTTATTGCATGAGACTAAACTTTTGTTGTCTAAGACTTTTGATATGAAAGATTTGGAAGAGGCATCTTTTGTTCCTGGAATTGAAATCCTACGTGATAGATCTCGAAAGATTTTAAGACTCTCTCAAAGGTCTTATATTGATAAAGTTTTAAAGCGGTTCAATATAGAGAATTGTAAGCCTTGGCATGTTCCTATGACAAAAGGAGATAAGTACAGTAAAGATCAATGTCCTAACAATGAAGTTGAGAAGCGATCTATGAAGAATGTGCCTTATTCTATTGCAGTAGGGAGTCTAATGTATGCGCAAGTGTGCACTAGACCAGATATTTCTTTTGTAGTTAGTGTGCTTGGAAGGTATATGTCTAATCCTAGTTGAGATTATTGGGTGGCTGCTAAGAAAGTGATGCGTTATTTGAAGTATACTAGAGGTTTTATACTTGTTTATAGACAGGTTGATAATCTTGAGGTGATAGGCTATTCTGATTATGTTTTTGGTGGATGTCTAGATGACATGAAGTCTACTTTTGGATATATTTTCACTTTGGCAGGTAGAGTTGTATCTTGGAAAAGTGTTAAACAAACTCTTATTGTTTCATCCACTATGCATGCTGAGTATATTGCATGTTATGGAGCATCGACTCATTCCATTTGGCTAAAAAATTTCATTTATGGACTTATGGTAGTGTCACGACCCAGTTTCCCGGACCGCAACGATCCTAGGGCACAGGAGATGCCAATGGCGACCGACACCTGTAGAACCTAGTATCATATGCACAATCTATAAACCTCAATATATTATTAATATTTATTAATTACCATTCTTTTTGTTATTCTGTCATGCATTCTGTAATCATTCTGCAATTGGCTGTAACCATCAAATTATCATATCACACATTATTATATAACTCAAAATATCATTAACAATATATTATATACAATGTTCATCTCCTAGCTAACCCAATACATACCCATGGAGCAACTAGATAATGAACACCAAAATAATGTAATACAGAATAGAGTATATACATCAGAAACTGTAGCAAAAATCCATAGAGAAACAAACGTCGGGATTCTGCAACCTACTCCACTCCTGAAATGGGTAAACAAATAAATGGTAAGTATAGATGATACTCAGTGAATTTACATGCATCATCAATGAAATATAGGCTATAACAATGGTATATATATGTTAAGGAATAATGGTACAATATCAATCAGTTAAGTTACAGAATCAATATCAGATGTCAATAGGAATAACAATGGTCATATCAAATCAAGGAATCATATGGTAAGACAGACAGAGGTCCATGAAACACGTAGACTATGTGTAATCACACAGTCGATCATATATCACATAAGCATAAGACTGATTAGGTCCTATGGCCAGGACCTATACCCTTCCCAACTAGGACATCAATATCAATGTGCACATTGCAGACAGTATGTACCCACTACCCTGTTGGTGAGGCAGCTCTGTCAAACCATATTTAGGTCAATAGAAATGGATAACATGTCAATAGACACCATTATGCAATAATGGTATTATCAATATCAACATGATCAATATCTTTCAAATCTAGTATCACATGAATCAATGGTATGGCAGAATACAATATATAAGCAAGGATAAGGGTTACGGTAAACAACAAAGGTATGGAATAAAAGTTGGTTCGGTGGCGGAAAACGGTAGGCCAATTGGCATGCCAACGTCGCTGGCGACAATAGCATTCAAATGGTAGGCCTATGGAATACAAACCAATAGGCCAATGGCAAATGAACTAAGGATTTCATCGAACACTTGGTGGGCATAAAATGGCAAGCCAATAGGTTAGGTTAGGTTACAAACTTGACTTACCCAATTCCACCAATACAAAGTCACATTGTCAATTAAGGTTTAGGCATCAAAGAAACACAATAAAACAATATCAAAATGGATCAATTTGGCTAAGGAATATCAAAGAAAATCAAACAAAAACATAGGTAATGAATAGTAACAATGGTTCGGCCAAGGTAAGGTTTTTTCCATTCATCAATTCAATAATTTAGGCATGTCAAATGATGCAATGTAAACTCACATAAGGCTTCAAATAGCCTTTGCACAAGCCAATTCCACCAATTTCCATCAAATAGCTAAAATAGGTTACTTTGAAATTCACCTTTGTCCAATCTCCAATTCTACATCAATTAATCCATCAATTAGTTATCCATTCACATCCAATTAACTAATTCTAACATCAATTAACAAAACCTAACACTAATTCATCAAATCATATCTTACAACTTCAATTTAGCTAACCAATTTAGGGATTTCTACTAAATTGGATAAATTGGTGCAAATTAACTACAAACCCATTCAATTGAACCTAAATAACATCTAAATAATCAATCAAACCAAACAAAACTCATTCTTACCTAAAATGCTCAAGGTGGCCGAATGCTTCTTTTTTATTTTCCTTAAAATCCTTAGCTTCTTTCTTCAAATCAAGGATGAAAATGGATTAAGCTATGTTGATTTGTTATTTTTCTATCAACTTCCCTAAGAATTTAACAAGAAAAGATGAAGAATGGAAGAAGAAATGGCAAGAAATGATGTTTGGCCACTTAAGAAGAAGGAAGAAAATGGTGATTCGAAAATGGCTAAGGCAAAAATATAAGAAAAATCATTTTGGACAATTACAACTAAATCCCCGAACTTCCATCCTTTACACTTTGATCCAAAATCTTCTGTAATTTATTTTATCAATTCTGTCTGAAATTAGATATCAGAGTGGGAAGTCAATAAGCTTATTTTAATTTATACTTATTTATAAAAATAGTTTTGAAGTCATTCTGTAACCCTGACCGGCTAATTTTTACTATTCACCTTAAACTTCCATTTATTTACAAAAATGTCATTGGTTACTTTTTCAGTATTCCTAAATGATTTTTACTTCTTTATTTTTACCAAAATTAAACATAAATTATGGTTATTTTTTACTCCCAGATCAACTTCAAAAATTATTCTGTTGACCGGACTGCTAATTTCTCGGTAGTGTTCCCGACACCGCCGCTTTTCCAAAAAGTATCGAGTTCACTTTCTAACTGTATCTCTAAAATTATTTCCCACCATTTTAAGACTAATGGACCACATACTGAGAATTAATTCATGCATGATAGTTATAACTTTCTAGGGTATTACATTCTACCCCCTACAAATAAATTCGTCCTCGAATTTAAATAAAAACATACCTCAGTGCTGGAACAGGAATGGATATCTGCTCTGCATCTCCTGTTCACTCTCCCATGTGTACTCTTCCATAGTCTGGTTCCTCCAAAGCACTTTTACCATCTGGATCTCCTTGTTCCGAAACTTTCTGACCTGTCGATCAATGACCTCTACTGGAATATCCTCATAAGACAGATCATCATTGAGATCCACATCCTGAACCTCCAAAATGTGCGATGGATTGGACACATACTTCCGCAGCATCGATATATGGAAAACAGGATGTACATGGCTCATACTGGGTGAAAGAGCCAATCTATAGGCCACACTACCAATCTTCTCAAGTATCTCAAATGGGCCTATAAACCTTGGTGATAACTTACCCCTTTTCCCAAATCTCATCACACCCCTCATCAGTGATACCTTAAGGAAGACATGATCACCAACTACAAAATGTACATCCTTCTTTTTCAGATCAACATAACTCTTATGCCTACTGTAGGCAATCCTTATCCTTTCTCTGATCATAGGAACCTTTTCTATAGTCTCTCTAATCAACTCTGGTCCCTCTAGCTGCTTCTCTCATGGCTCCACCCAACACACTGGAGATCTGCACTTCCTATAATATAGTGATTTAAATGGAGCCATACCAATAGAAAAATGATAACTATTATTATAGGAGAACTCTATCAATGGTAGATAATAATCCCAGTTACCTTTGAAATCCAGAACACACAATCTCAACATATCCTCCAAAGTCTGGATTATCTTCTCCGATTGTCCATCAGTCTGCAAATGGAAAGCAGTACTGAACAGTAATTGGGTACCCATAGCCTCCTAAAATTTTTGTCAAAACCGTGATGTGAACTGTATACCCCTATCTGATATAATCACCAAAGGAACTCCATGAAGCCGCATAATCTTATCCACATACAACTGTGCATACTGAGCTGCCGTATAACTGGTCTTTACCTCTAGAAAATGAGCAGACTTCGTTAACCGATCAACAATCATCTATATAGAATCATATCCCTTTGAAGTCTGTGGTAGACCAACTATAAAATCCATAGTTACTTGTTCCCATTTCCACTCTGGCAGCTCTATCTCCTAAAGTAGCCCTGATGGCTTATGATGCTCAAACTTAACCTGCTGATAGGCTAAGCATTTAGATACAAACTGAGCTACATCTTTCTTCATCCCTGGCCACCAATAAACATCCTTCAGATCATGATACATCTTGGTAATCCTTAGATATACACTGTATGCAGAATAGTGTGCCTCTCGCATGATCCGATCTCGTAGCCCATCAAAATCTGGTACACAAATACACCTCCCACATCTCAATATCCCATCCTTTACTGTGAACTCTGTCATCCTCCCATTCTGTACCTCTCCCTTGAGCTTCAATAGATAGGGATCTCTGTCCTGAGCAACTTTTATTTCATCTAGCAACAATGACTTCACCCGAAATTAGGCTATTAGAGCTTGGTTCCATTCCTAGGAACCCAAATCCAACTCTACTCCCAAATCCAACAACTCCCTCATCTCTCGGATCAATGGCTTCCTACCAATCACAATATGAGCAAGACTACCCATCGATTTCATGCTTAGAGCATCCGCTACTATATTGGCCTTCCCTGAGTGATAGAGAATATCGCAGTCATAATTCTTCAGAAGCTCTACCCATCTGCGCTGCCTAAGATTCAGATCCTTCTGCTAAAATATATACTGTAAACTCTTATGATCAGTATATATCTCACATTTCGATCCATACAAGTAATGTCTCCAAATCTTTAAGGCAAAGATCACAGTTGTCATCTCTAAGTCATGAGTCGGATAATTTGCTTCATCTTCTTTAACTGGTAAGAAGCATAAGCAATTATCCTACCAATCTGCATCAACACACACCCTAGGCCAATCCGTGAAGTATCACAATACACGGTGAATTTCTCCCCCTCAACTGGTAATGCCAATACTAGAGCACTGGTAAGACAATACTTCATAGTCTGGAAGCTGCGGTCACACTCATCCGTCCAAACATACCGCTCCTGTTTCCTCATTAGTCTAGTCAGTAGAGCTATAATCCGGGAGAAATCCTTTACAAACCTCCTGTAATAACTAGCCATATGCAGAAAACTGCGTACTTCTGAAACACTGGTAGGTTGTGGCCAATTTGCAACCGCCTCTATCTTCTGAGGATCCACCTTAATTCCATCCTTGCATATCACATGCACAAGGAAGCACACCACAGTCAATCAGAACTGACACTTAGATAATTTAGCATACAATCGATGCTCTCGAAATGTCTGCAAAATGATCCTCAGATGCTCCACGTGCTCCTCCTCACTCCTGGAATAAATAAGCATGTCATCAATGAATACGATGACAAACTTATCTAAATAAGACCTGAACACCCTATTTATGAAATCCATAAAAAGTCGCCGGTGCATTGGTCAACCCGAATGGCAATACTAGAAACTCGTAATGTCCATACCAGGTCCTGAAAGCAATCTTGGGTATATCACTCTGCTTAATGTTCAACTGATGATACCCAGACCTCAGATCAATCTTCGAAAAATGGCCAGCTCCCTACAGCTGATCAAATAAATCATCTATCCGTGGCAACGGATACTTATTCTTCACTGTGACTTTGTTCAGCTGTCTGTAGTCTATACACATCCTTAATGAGCCATCTTTCTTCCTCACAAACAGTACCTTTACACCCCCAAGGAGAACTGCTCGGTCTGATAAATCCTCTATCTAATAGCTCCTGTAACTGTATCTTTAATTATTTCAGTTCTGCTGGAGCCATTCTATATGATGGAATAGATATCGGGTTTGTGCCTACATGCACCTCTATCTCAAACTCAATCTCCCTATCAGGGGACAATCCTGACAACTCATAAGGAAATACATCAGGAAACTCTTGAACCACCGGTATCTGACCCAACTATACAGAAGATCTTTGTACATCCACTATATGTGCCAAATAGGCTGAACAGCCTTTCCCAATCATCCTCTAGTCCTGGATAGCAGAAATCAGGTTAACCCAGAACTTCTAAATCTCACCTTGAAACTCAAACTCCGGCTGCCCCTAAGGCTGAAATCTAACTCTCTTCTGATAACAGTCTATAACTGCCCCGTGTCTCATCAACCAATCCATATCCAAAATCACATCCAACTCTAATACGGGCAACTCAATCAAATCAGCATGCAAAATATGATCATCAATCTCAATAATGCAGTCAGGATAGTAATAATCAACATCAACACTGATACCCATTGGAGTGGCAATCATCAATGGCACATCTAATAACCTCCTCTCCTTATTTAATTTAGGTGCAAAATGTGGTGATACAAAAGAATGAGTAGCACCTGAATCAAATAAGGTATCAGTAATCTCATTCTGAACCAAGATAGTACCTATAACAACATTGTTTGATCTCTGGGCATCCTGTGTATTGACCGCAAATACTCTGCCTTGGCCCCTACTAGCTGGAGCCTAACTGCCACTGGGAGCCTGTCCTCTCCTGCCTCTACTTCTGGCTGTAGCCTCTCTACCCAGATTCTAGCTCGCCTGTACCACTGGCTATGAAACTGTAACAAATGTTGCTGCTGCTCATCCCATAGAGGACATCTGTTAATAAAGTGACCCTGCTGGCCACACTTCAAACATGCTCCTGTCTGTAACCGGAACTCCCTTCCGTGCCTTCATCCACAATACCCACAAACTGGCACACCAGGTACCTGTGCCACTGGTCTAGAAGAGCCCTGTGAATAAGCAGTTGTAGATCATACCGCTGGCTGACCCCTACTTTGAAGTCTCCTCCTCTGACTACCACCTGATGATCTCTGCTCAAACCGAGGTACCGGCTCTACCTGCCTAGGATGGGAGCTGCTCTCTCTCCTCCTAACTTGTGATCCTGGACCACCTTTCCTCTTATGTTCCCACTTAGCTCTCTCAGTCTTGTACTTCTCCTCCATCTGTATGGCCTTGTCAATCACTGTAGTCAAAGAAGTAAACTCTATAGCTAACAAGGCATTACGAAGTGTAGCATGTAAACCCCTCTGAAATCTACTAATTAGGTCAGCCTCCATAGGTACTATATGAGTAGCATATCTACTCAACCGTATAAATTTCTCAGTATAGTCCTCCACAGATCTGTCACCCTGCTCAAATTGCTCAAATCTGATCAAGTTACGGGTCCTCACACCCTCAGTAATAAACTCATCCACTAAACCCTGTCTGAACTCTGCCCAGGTAGGTGGGTGCTCTCCATAAAGCCTAGGCTCCATATGCCTCGAAAACCATGTCCATGCCTTACCCTTAAACAATAACCCAACCAACTCTACAGCCCTCAACTCAAAACAAGGTAGTCTCCTCACTACCTTCTCCACCTCCTCCAAGAAATCAGTGGGATCAGTACCTCTATCTACCCTGAACTCCGGTAAGTTTAGCTTCAAAAAGCTAAACATAGATACTCATCCCTCCTCAATCTCTCTCTGACTTCCCTGTACAGTTGGCTCCCTCTGAGCCCCCACTGGCTGCACAAGAGCTGGTGCTATAAGAACTGCCTCTGGTACTACTGGTGGAGGTACTACTGTTGGAGCAGGTGGTGGAGGTACCTGCTGCCTCTCCCATCTCAAATTAGCTAACTCTCTTTGTAACTCCATCATCCCCCTCATCATCTCCACTCTCCAGGGATCGTCGCCCCTCTCTGTATCCTCTGTAGTCCGTCGGGATCTGGACGGACCCTCTGAAATAGCTATCTCTCTAACCAATGACTCATTGGAGGCAACCTCCTCCCTGGTATCTCTGTCCCTGCTGTCGGACATCTCTGTAATCTGTCAAGAAAAATAAAAACAGTCTCAAAAATTGACAAAAATGCAGAATAATAACATACAACATACGATAATAGTAAAGGACGACAAAGGAAATCCTATGCTCTATGGTACACTTAATTCTATCCCATTCTGTACTTAGTCACTATTCCTCTGTAATTCAGTCACTATTCATATGTAACCTAGATTCACAGTCTGTAAATCTAATACTCTGATACCACCTCTGTCACGACCCGATTTTCCGGACCGCGACGGTTCTAGGGCACGGAAGATGCCAATGGCGACCGGCACCCGTAGAACCCAGTATCACATGCATAATCTATAAACCTCAATATATTATTAATATTTATTAATTATCATTCTTTCTGTTACTCTGTCATGCATTCTGTAATCATTCTGCAATTGGCTGTAACCATCAAATTATCATATCACACATTATTATATAACTCAAAATATCATTAACAATATATCATATACAATGTTCATCTCCTAGCTAACCCAATACATACCCATGGAGCAACTAGATAATGAACACCAAAATAATGTAATACAGAATATAGTATATACATCAGAAATTATAGCAGAAATCCACAGAGAAATAGATGTTGGGATTCTGCAACCAACTCCTCTCCTGAAATGGGTAAACAAATAAATGGTGAGTATAGATGATACTCAGTGAATTTACATACATCATCAATGAAATATAGGCTATAACAATGGTATACACATGTTAAGGAATAATGATACAATATCAATCGGTTAAGTTACAGAATCAATATCAGTTGTCAATAGGAATAACAATGATCATATCCAATCAAGGAATCATATGGTAAGACAGACAAAGGGCCATGAAACACGTAGACAATACGTAGACTATGTGTAATCACACAGTTGATCACATATCACATAAGTATAAGACTAATAAGTTCCTATGGCCAGGACCAATACCCTTCCTAGCTAGGGCATCAATATCAATGTGCACATTGCCGACAGTATGTACCCACTACCCTGTCGGTGAGGCAGCTCTGTCAAACCACATTTAGGTTATTAGAAATGGATATCATGTCAATAGACACTATTATGCAATACTAATATCATCAATATCAACATGATCAATATCTTTCAAATCAAGTATCACATGAAGCAAGGATAAGGGTTACGGTAAACAACAAAGGTATCGAACAAAAGTTAGTTCGATAGCGGAAAACGGTAGGCCAATTGGCATGCCAATGTCTCTGGTGATAATGACATTCAAATGGTAGGCCTATGGAATACAAACCAATAGGCCAATGACAAATAAACTAGGCATTTCATCGAATACTTGGTGGGCACACAATGGTAAGCCAATAGGTTAGGTTAGGTTACAAACTTGACTTGCCCAATTCAACCAACATAAAGTCACATTGTCAATTAAGGTTTAGGCATCAAAGAAACACAATTAAACAATATCAAAGTGGATCAATTTGGCTATGGAATATCAAAGAAAATCAAACAAAAACATAGGCAATAAATAGTAACAATAGTTCGGCCAAGGTAAGGTTTTCACAATTGGTTTCCATTCATCAATTCAATAATTTAGGCATGTCAAATGATGCAATGTAAACTCACCTAAGACTTCAAATAGCCTTTGCACAAGCCAATTCCACCAATTTCCACCAAATAGCCAAAATAGGTTACTTTGAAATTCACCTTTGTCCAATCTCCAAATTTTCATTAATCAATCCATCAATTAGTTATCCATTCACATCCAATTAACTAATTCTAACATCAATTAACAAAACCTAACACTAATTCATCAAGTCATATCTTACAACTTCAATTTAGCCAACCAATTTAGGGATTTCTACTAAATTGGATAAATTGGTGCAAATTAACTACAAACCTATTCAATTGAACCTAAATAACACCTAAATAATCAATCCAACCAAACAAAACTCATTCTTACCTAAAATGCTTAAGGTGGCCGAATGCTTCCTTTTGATTTTCCTTGAAATCCTTAGCTTCTTTCTTCAAATCAAGGATGGAAATGGATTAAGCTATGTTGATTTGTTATTTTTTTTTTATCAACTTCCCTAAGAATTTAACAAGAAAAGATGAAGAATGGAAGAAGAAATGGCAAGAAATGGTGTTCGGCCACTTAAGAAGAAGGAAGAAAATGGTGATCCGAAAATGGCCAAGGCAAAAATATAAGAAAAAATATTTTGGACAATTACAACTAAATCCCCGAACTTCCATCCTTTACAGTTTGGTCTAAAATTTTCTGTAATTTATTTTGTCAATTCTGTCTAGAATTAAATATCAGAGTAGGGAGTCAATAAGCTTATTTTAATTTATATTTATTTTCAAAAATAGTTTTGAAGTCATTCTATAACCCCGACCTACCAATTTCCACTATTCACCTTAAACTTTCATTTATTTACAAAAATGCCATTGATTACTTTTTTAGTGTTCCTAGATGATTTTCACTTCTTTATTTTTACCAAAATTAAACATAAATTATGGTCATCTGTTACCCCCAGATCAAGTTCAGAAATTCTTCCATTGACCGGACTGTTAATTTCTCGACAATGTTTCCGACATCGCCGCTTTCCGGAAAAGTATCGAGTTCACTTTTTAACTGTCTCTAAAATTATTTTCCAATATTTCAAGACTAATGGACCACATACTGAGACTTAATTCATGCATGATAGTTATAACTTTCTAGGGTATTACAGGTAGTTGATTCTATTTCTAGGCCAATGAAGATCCATTGTGCCCGTTCGTTTTTCTAAGAATAATAAAGACTCCAGTGGCTCTAAGCATATCCGTATAAAGTTTCTTACTATTCAAGAGATGGTAAAGAACAAAGAGATAGAGATAGAACATATTTCAACTAAAAATATGTTAGTTGATCCTATGACTAAAGCAATTGCACCTGAGATTTTCAAAGTTCATGTGATGAATATGGGTGTACTTGAGTCTTTTGACATTCTTGATTAATTGGAGCTTTTATTTTGATTGTAACCAAACTCCTTGCAACATTATATTTAGAACTCTACTGTTAGAGTGATTTTGTTTTGCATGCAATGTTTTATTGATGATCATCATTATGGAATAATGTTATATAAATATTGGAAATATTTATTTGATATTATGCAGATTTAAAGAAAGTCTTGAAATGTATTTAAGCATGATTGCTTGTTATTATAAGAGTTTTTTGGTGAAGCATAAATATAGTCTCATGAGAGACTAAAAGAAGGACAGAGATGAAGTTAGTGCATTTAATCACATGAAAGGTGTTAATATTCACACCAGTGCATTTAATCACATGAAAGGTGTTAATATTCACACCACACCAATAAAAAAAACACATATTATTAGTTCATGTAAATAAGTATATTAATATTCGTAATTATGGATTATGCTATATCTATAATTAATACAACGATTGTCATGATTCAATATATTTATTTATTGTACAGAACTATTATACTTGGCATTTATATTTGGACTATGTTCTTTTTAAATTGTGACCGTATAAAATTTTTTGTCTTAAATACTAACTCAAGAGTCGTTTTACAAATAAAATATTTTTTTTTCGATAAAATCATATAATCAATAGCGCTCAAGTGGGAGAATGTTAGAATTTATTAAGTTTGGGCTTATTGATTATATTGAATTTGATTTATAAAATAATATGAGTTAGTATGATAGTCTAAATATATTATTATAATCTATTATTTACGAGTGATTATAAAAGGTTAATGAACTGGGTCTAAGTATGGTTATATGTGTTTTGGATTTTTTTAGTGTGAGTTAAATCTTAGTTGGGTTTTATTTTCAATTATGATAGAAAAATCCTAATTGCCTTTCAATTTATAATCTGTGTCATCTCTCTCTAATCAACTGTACATAAACATCTTATTATCTACCCATTAGGAGCTTTGTTGATTTAGAGATGAAGTATCTAACTATGCCATGGGCACTTGTGCTGTGTGATAGATTAACATTTATTTTCAGGTTCAATTTTAAGATTGCATCAATGGAAACCAACAAAAAATACTGTAAATTATTTAATTATAATAATTTAATTTTATATATGTGATTCATGGGCTATATAATCTAACAGTAGAAGCTAGAGAATGGGGGAATGATTTATTCATTTTCCAATTTTATCACTGGAATGATTTAAAATATGTGATGGATAGTTAACCTTGGCACTTTGAGAAACATGTTCTTGTTCTTAAATTTGTAATAGGGAATGAACAACCTTCAACAGTGGAGATGTTTAAAGCAACTCTTTGGGTGCGAGCCTATAATTTACCATTGTCCTGCATGACTAAAACCATAGCCAAACGATTTGGTGATACATTAGGTGGTTTTAAGGCTTTTGATCAAGAGGATGTTTTGGGTTGGGGTAAGTTTATTAGGTTTCGCTCCTCAATTGATTTGCGAAAGCCGATTCTAAGGGGTACAAGAATTAGGATGGATAAGAATTAGGATGGATAGAGATGACGTAATGTGGATCTATGAATCACTGACATTGATATGCGACACGTGATACGATACGACACGATACTCCGACATGTTAATTTTAAAAAAATTTAGATTTCGACACGTTGAAACACGCTTGAATATTAAATAATATTTTTAATATATACATTATATATTATCATTCATATTCATTAATTTTTAAAAAATCAAATACAACAAACTATATAATCAATTTAATAATAAATATTTTCATCAATTAAAAAAATAAATAAATAATGCTAGTAAAATCTAATATACACCATTACTGTATCTGCTAATAAAAACAATGCTTGTTAAATTTAGAAATAACTGACCCATCATCTACCTCTCTTCCCGAAACCAAAGAATCTGATTGATTTGGTTAAAAAATGCCATAGAAGAAATGCGATGTAAGAAGAAGAAGAAGAGAAACCAAAAAAAAAAAAGAAGAAGAAGAAGAAGAAGAAGGAACTTACGTGCATGAGAAGCGAAAGTGAAGCGATGGCCAAAAAAATCAGCAGAGTAAAGCATCGTGCTGATTTTAGGGGATTGAATTAGGGATTTAAAGAAATTAAAGTATTTACAAAATTGTTATTTCATATTATTTACACAATTGTCATTTGACCATGTCCAACACGGTCAAATTCGAGTGTCGAATTGATCAACGTGTCGAAAATTATTGACAGCCTGTCGGACGTGTATCGAGAGCGTGTCGGTGTCGGACACCGACTCTCCATTCTATTTAAGGTGTCCGTACTTTCCAGATGTGGATTCCCTTTAAGTATGAGAGTCTACCTACTTTTCGCTATGGATGTGGTTGGTGCGGACATTCAGTTAAACATTGTGAATAATGGTGAAGTGGATATTGATTTATTTGGCAGTTTCAACTATGATGAGGGTATGAGGGCATTCTCCCCTTAAAAGGAATCGATTCTTTCATACTCGAACATATGAAGCTGAATTGACGAAAAAGAGATTGATTCTCAAACCCAGTTATACTGCGATAGATTTCTTTCCCAGTGTTTTTTCCAAATCAAGGAAGGTAGGAGGTATAAATGGGGTGAGTGAAGGAGGTAATGGAGGAGTGGAAGACCAAGCTTTCATTCCGGATGATTTGTATTTTAATCACATTACTGAAGGGATTGAGAAGATGGGAGCGCACAAAGCTATTGATCCTAAAGGGGTTGTAATAAGGGTGGGTCCAATGCAAATGATGTGTTGATATCATCTATTGGTGCACACAATTCTCCTGTTCCTGTAATTACAACCATCACTAACCAATGCTCCAATTCTCCATCTGATTCTAATATGGATAACATTTTGTCTGATTCCATTTCTGTTCCTCAACCAAGCAATTTGCCATAAACATACCCAAATGAACCACCCATAACCAAGCCAAATATACCTGAGTTCCCTAAATCCATATTAGCCTCTACTGAAATCAACAATACCAAAGAAAACAACATGGCTGTCATTTCTAATACAGTTTTCTCTACTAAAACCAATAACTCCTAACAAGAAAATTTAGTTGTTATTCCTATTGCATCTGTCTCTTCTGAAACCCATAATTCCCAAACAAAAAACCTGGATTTCATTCCAAATGAACCTGTCCCAGCTGAAACCAAAATCAACCAAACTAAACATCCAACTCTAATTATCAGTATACCTGTACCTACTGAAACTATCATAACCCAAAAAAATCATCCTGTTTCTGTGCTATCTGAAGTCCCTAGCCTATTCAACCATGATGATAAACCAATAAAATGGAAACGATTGGCCAGATCAAAGGTTCATAGCCTGTCTCTTGATAACATTGTTTAGGGGAAGAGGAAATTTGGAGAAATGGATGATTTTATGGAATTGGATGCACCACCAATGGGAAAGAAGAATAAGGAAGATAAGCTGCAGGTTGAGAAATGTACTTTTGTTTTAACGGCGGAGGTTGCTAAGCAGCCCCGCCGAAAGAGATGAGTTCCTTATGTTGGATCTGCAGGGGGCTTGGGAACCCTCATGCAGTTCGATCACTTAAAAAGCTTTTAAGCTTAAAGATCCCACACTTGTTTTTCTTTCGGAAAGCAAGTTATTGGCTGTTGAAATGAAGAAGGTTAGGGAGTCGTGTGTTTTTCAAAATGGCATTGAGGTTGATTGTGATAATTCGTTTGGAGGCAGGAAGGGAGGTTTGTGTATGATGTGGAAGGCAACCTTAAATGTTTCCTTGCTTTCCTTTTCATCCCATCATATTGATGTGGAGATTCTTGATTCAAACCAGATTGTTGTTTGGAGATTTACGGCATCTATGGGTGGCCAGAAGAAATGAATTAGAAATTGACTTGGGAGTTGCTAGCTAGTTTAAAGGTTCAATCATCATTTCCATGGCTATGTGGAGGTGATTTCAATGAAATTTTGTACTCTGATGAAAAGCTGGGTGGTTTACCGAAATCCTTAGATAAATTATCTGACTATCGATCTGCTTTAAATTCTTGTGGTTTGGATGACCTTGGTTTTGCTGGAACTAAATTTACTTGGAGTAATGGGCAGGGCGGTTCGGCGAATATTCAGGAACGGTTGGACAGGTATGTTGCTTCAACAAGATTGGGTACTACTTTTCCCTGGTATGTATGTGAAAATCTGATCTGGGACTGTTCTGATCATAGTCCCATTTCTCTCTTTTGGGACAAAACCAGAAGAAGAGAAAGAAGTAGAAATAGACCTTTTCGGTTTGAAAACATGTGGTTAAGTGATGACAGTTGCAAGGAGATTGTAGATTATGCCTGGAATAAGGTAATTAATATACATGAGTAAGGCTCATGATAGGGGAGAATGGGTTTTTTTGGAACAGTTAACGCTTAAACTTGGTTTTCATAGTAGATGCGTGTGTTTAATTATGAACTGTATAACTTCTGTTTCTTAAAGTCCTATTAAATGGGTGTCCTCAGGAAAGATTTTCTCCACAAAGGGGCTTAAGACAAGGGGACCCTCTTTCCCCTTATTTATTTCTATTATGTGTGGAGGCCTTATCTTCTATGATTAAGCAAGAGGAACTAAAAAGAAATATTCACGGTATTACAATTTGCAGATCTAGTCCTTCTGTTTCTCACCTATTTTTTGCAGATGACAGTATCATTTTTAGGAGAGCAACTAGACAGGAGCAAAGTTCTGTAGCAAAGATTCTTGAAAGCTATGAAGATTCCTCGGGGCAAGCAATAAACTTTGAAAAATCTGAAATAGCTTTTAGCAAGAATCTGTCACAATAAACTCAAGACGCTTTGCAACAGAGCATTACTTGCAAAGCAGGGCTGGAGATTAATTAAAGATGAGCAATCGTTTCTTGCTAGAATTCTAAAGGCAAGATATTTCACAAGAAATTATTTTATGGAAGCTACTGCGGGGTTTGCTCCAAGTTATACATGGAAGAGTACAATATCTGCGAGATGGTTGTTAGAAAAGGGGGTCTCGGTGGCTGGTTGGTGATGGAAAAAAAAAATATTCGGAAAGCTCCAATTAACCAACTATCAGAAGAGGTTGTTGTGTATGATTTGTTTCTCCCAAATTTGCATTGTTGGAATCAGACCTTAATCTCTAATATTTTTCTTAATTTTGAAGCTGAGCAGATTTTCTCTCTGCCTTTCAGTTCAAGGAGACAACAGGATGAATTCATTTGGCATTATGACAAGAGAGGGTTGTTTACAGTTCGGTCTGCTTATCATCTTGGACTTCAACAACTTCAGTTGCAGCAAAATGGTGCTTTTAATGCAGATGATGAATCAAGGCAATGGAACTTTATATGGAAGCTCAATACACCACCCAAAATTCAACATTTTATGTATCGTTTGTGTCTGGGTTCTCTTCCTATGAGTGATGAACTAATGAAAAGAGTTGTTCAAATTGATCCAATCTGCAGGTTTTGTGGTGAAGCTATTGAACCAGCTGAGCATGTTGTCCGGGATTGTCCACGAGCTCAATTGGTATGGAAATTAAGCCCACTATGCATTGAAACCGAAAAGGTACATTTTGTACTCAAAACTTAGTTTATATCCCTCTGAAAGGAGTTGTGTACTGAACAATTGGAATTTGTTGTGAAGATTGCTTGGGCTGTTTGGGGTTCTAGAAATAAATAAATTTTATTTCCAAAAAAAAAAAATGCAATGGAAATGCAGATTGTACAAAAAGCCAGTCATGTATTGACTGAATTTCAAGCTAGCCGAAAGAAGGTTTTAGTGCCCAATAATATTGTTGTTGCTGTCAAATGGTATCAGATGCAGCTGTACTGGAAGTTAGAAAAGGTGGTTTGGGTTTTATACTTCGAAAGGATGATGGGAGTTTTGGTACAGTTGGTATGAAGAGGATTGAGAGAGATATGTCGGTTGATGATGCTGAAGCAGAAGCTCTTTTGTTTGGATTGTAAGTGGCTTTGGAACACGGTTGGACTGCCATTGAAGTGGAATCTGATTCTTTAATTCTTATTTCCAGTTTGCAAAGGAAAGATTTTCCTTTTTCTTATTTGGTAGTAGATTGTTAGAGATTGATAAAGTAGCTAGTCAATTTTCTTTTATTTGTTTTAATCATATTTGGATGTCTATTAATAGGGCTGCTCATTTTTTAACTCATCGAGTTTTTCCTCACCAGGATTCATTACTGGTGTGGATGAATAATCCTCCTCAGGAGGTTGATTATTTGGTCCAACATGACCTTATTATTTCTTAATAATATTGCTGATATCTTCCCTAAAAAAAAAATAACTATTTTTCTTATTAAAAATTAATTTAAAATATTGAATTTTTAAATCCTCACTAGCCTCATCTAAATTATGAAATTTCAAATACAAGGAATTGATATTTTAAATCTTATATGTTATCTAAAATATCAATTTTGAAATACAATAATTTCAAACGAATAAATTCAAAATTTTAAATGTCAAATTTCACTATTCAAATATACTCCACAATATTTAAATAGTGTAATTTTCTGAAAACATATCTAGTTTTTCATAACAAAATAACCCATAATGTTTTTCACTTGAAAAACAAGTCACTTTGATGAAGGAAGAAGGAGAATTACAACATCTAAAATGATTTTTCTCAATGTTCGTGTAAATTTGAAAATTTGAAATATTAAAAAATTGATTTCTAATAAACCAATTTTTAAACTTTCGTGAAGGCTCCATTTATTTCACAAAAAATAATTTATTAATTTTCTAAAAACATTTCCAAAAAAATAATTTTATGTTATTTAGTTACAATATTAAAGTTATATAATAATATTAAAAATTTTAATTTATAAAATTATAAATATATTTAAACTTATAAAAATTTCATATATAAATATAAAAATGATAAATTTGATGATAGCTGACAATCGATAGAAGTTATTAATATCAGTCACGATAAACATCAGTAATTACCGATAATGAGTATTTATGATAAACAAATTAATAAATTTGTTATTATATATTTTTTCAATATAAAAATTTATTAAAATCTAAATAAGAATTTTCTGTTTGAAAAGCATAAGTTATTTTTCATAAAAATAACTTAATTTTTTATTGATTATAAATATATTTTTTATTGACTAATTTTCTAAAGTATTCTAAATATCTAAAAATACAAAAAATATTTCTAAGAGATATTTTCAACGAAACAAAAGGAGATAATAAAATTTGTTTTTCAGTTTGCTTAGAATCATTTTGTGGAAAATGAACTTTATTTTGCACAACTAAATAAGACTATATATACTTTTTTTTCCACTTTAAGAAAAATTGCCTAATATGTCACTTGAGTCAAAATACCCTAGTCGTTTTTGAGGAGGGTAAAAGTTATTATAATTTTTTTTTTGTACATAAGGAAAGTATCATAAAAAGATAAACTATATAAATAAATTAATTAACAAATCCATTTAAGTTCTAGTATTTTTTTTTTCTTTACGTACATGAACCCATTAAATTACAGCTGGATATATACTCATCTAAATCAAATTTGTATTTTTTTTAGAAGGCTTCCATATATTCATAGTTTGTTCCAGTCATTTTGGCAGGTTTAAGCGTATATGGAATTAAAAAACAAAGGCACATGGCAGTTTTGGGTATTGAAAACAAAGGCACATGGCAGTTTTGGGTATTGATATACCACCATGTAATTACCTACAAATACCCAGTGGATTTGGTATTAAGAGCAACGAGGTTTCAAATTTGAACATCCAGTTGTAGCTAGAAATGACAATAGGATGGGGAATCCTGTTTTCCGTTAGAATTTGTCTCGAATGTGATAAAAAAATTTCGATTTGTCTTCCCATGAAAATGGGGATGGAGAAAAGTGTACTCCCCATCCGTGGGGATTCCCATTTTTATCCCCGTAAGGACTCGTTATTATACTTAGTTAATTATTATATTTATTTAATTATTCCATATATATATATATAAAAGAAATAAATTGTTCAAGAAATAATTCTTATGAGATTTTTGGAATTTATTAAAAGCACTTATTAGATTAAATTTGTTCAAATATTTATACTTTAATGTATGCTGAATTTTTAAAATTTTATTAAAAAATATTATTGAATATTTTTTATGTATTAAAATATTTATATTTTAATTATGTTTGATTGATGTTTTGTGTGTTTGAATTTATTAATATTTTCTAAGTATTTTTTTTTTATATTTTTAGCTATTATTTATGAATTTTATAAATATAAACAAATTTAGTAATATAAAATTTAAACGGGGAACAGAAATCCCTACAGAGATGAGGATGAGGACTAAATTATTTCTGTATGTGAAACGGGGCGGGAATGAAGACGGGAATTTCCCGCTAAGGCCGTCCCGTTATAGCTAATTTTTTTTTTATAAATATATAGTACAATATCTATAAATTAATAATATCTATTATATAATAATTTTTTACAGTTCTAACTTGAGTTAATAAATTAAATTAATATTTGATTAATTAATATATTTTTTAATTAATAAAATTTACGAATTCCAACGAAATTAATTTATAAAGATTTTATTGCAATGACATGATCTTATTGAAGTAATTATCTATAAAAGGGTGGCCAAGCCTTTCAGGTTCACTTGTTCTACTCATAATTCCTTCCATTTGTTAAGGTAAGTTGAGTAGAATGTGAAAAATCATTGAGATAATAAACCACTGTAAAATGTTTTTCTCTTATATTTATAACAAAGGCACAAGTCCTTGTTTTGTAGGTGGTGATAAGGTTATTGAAGCAACAATGGAGAGATTGAGGAAGAAAATGGCTCTGTCAATACCACCTCGTTCTCCACTGCCACCAAATGATGAGAACTATAGTTTTAGCAAAGAAGCCCCAGCAGCTGAAAATGAACAAAAGACTGGGAACCAGCTTCCTCAGGGTCGTGCCCTAGACCCTACCATGGATCCAAAGAAGCTTAGAAGGTAATATATATCATCTTTTATTTATTATTATTCAATGGATCAAACGAGAGAAAAAAAAAAAATCAGTATAGCTGTTATTTTATAGAGTGATTTTTGTATAGACTTGGTTTTCATGGATTTTTATTTCACATGAAAGAGTACCACATATATCGAATCTAGATAAAAATTTTCTTTATTTGCGTATTGATTAATAGATTAGATTTAACTACTGTATACAATACTTTCAATATGAAAAATACCAATTTAAAATTGATTGGATGTATAAAATGAATGCTACTTAGGAATGTATAAAATGAAAGTAAATAAAAATGTTCCCTAATCCATTTTTTGTTAGTTAATTTTTCATTTATTTATTAATTTTTGTTTGAAACTCACATTTTTTTTTGTTTGGTCTGGTAGAGTTATGGCAAGCAGACAGTATTCCCAGAAGTATCGACTAAAGCAACTCCATTATATTCTGCATCTAGAAACCGAAGTGAAAGCTCTCCAAGTAACATAATTACATATATTTCTCTGCTTAAATAAATTATATTAATTATAGACCATAATGCAATATCGAATGAACATTTGGACATGTTTGGGTAAAAACATGCAGGCTGAAGTTGCAATTGCCTCTCCTAGAATCAAGTATGTTGATCGCCAAAATTCTCTACTGCGAGTGGAAAATGGTTCAATGAAACAAAGGCTTTCGGCTTTTTCCAGTGAACTTATGTTCAAAGAAGGTATCTTTCTCTCCTCATTTTTTTTAAATTGAGTAAAATTTAACATTATAATGTAAAACTCTAGTGTCAGAAAATTTTATAATCATTTTTTATTACAATGAAGAGATAAAAGAATAAGTGAATGCGATAAATGTTTTAGTATGGTTGTTAAAAGCAGTCTGGATTCTTTATTTCATTATGTGTCTCATCTCCTATTTTATATTTCTTTTTATGCAATACATCATTTATAAAAAAATTTTGATTATCAAAATATTTTGAAAAAAAAAGGTGATCTGATAAAAAAAAGAGTATGAGACAGAGACACAGAATAAGATAAATGATTTGGATTATATTAAGAGTTTATAAAGACTAGAAATGGATAAGTGTTCAAATTCACTTATCTAAAACTAATTGATTGACTTGTATAAGATCTAACACTTACTCAGTTATAAGTCATTTATATATTTTATCATTATTCGGGTGAGATACTTTTCCAAAAAATATTATTAATTGAGTAAAATGATTCATTTTAATTTTTCCTTGACAAATTCTCCGTAAAATGCAGTTATTCAATACTTATTAATTAATGAAAGTAGGTAAAAAATAAATGATAAATTTCATATACCAACAATATAATTATCCCATATAGTAATGGATGTCATTAATATATATAATATGCAGCTCAATATGAAGAATTGAAGAATGAAAGGGACATCATGAAGCAATTATTCTTGATGAATCAACCAGATTTTTTCGATACAAAAGCAGCTGGAAATTTTTATCAGTTTGCGAATGTCAACTTCAATCGCTCTAGTAATTTCAATCCATTTATTGATCAACCTCTTCCTCCTTCTGCTGCTGGGGCGTCGAAGACAAGTATAAATTATCAGAAACTAAACTAGTCTAGCTGAGGGACTTGTCCTTAATTCGTTCAATTTCATTTGATTGTTCTTTTAATTATCAACTTATCATTGGGATCAATCTCATTCGTTTGTCGTATTTGTTACTTGTTGGTATAGCTTGTATCTTGCATTTGGTCTTAGTAATAAATAATAATCTTTGCTTTCTCTTTTGTGTAATTTCAATCCACGTGAAGAGTATGTGTAGTGAATTTCTAAACTATCTGGACAAATAAAAATAGAAATAGAGATTTAAATAATTTTTTTTATCAATAAACGGATAATAAGCTCTAACTTTTGATTCTCGAATTCTACATGTTACTCATTCTTCTAAATTTGAATAAATCCATTTCAACTCTAAAATCCTTTATTTAGAGTCTCAATTAGCCACTTTTAGTTTTAGATTATTTTTAAATTTTTTTATTTTGATTTCTTATATTATATTATCTTTTTACTTTTTAGGTTTGTAAATGCTATATAAATTTTCTCAATTTCTGTTAGAGATAATTTTTAACTAATAATAATTTAAAATTATATTAAATTAGGGTTTTCTTACTTTTGAAAATTTGTACGTTGCGTTATTAATGGAGCTAATATGAAGCTGAAAAATAAAATAATAGATAATGTTTAGTTATGAAAAATATTTTCCACTTTCATTTTCAAGTTTTTTTCTCCATTTTTTAATTTTTTATTTTCTAATTAGAAAATTGGAAAATAGAAAATACATTTAATTATTCATAATTTTCTGATTTTTTCATTTTCTATTTTTCAATTACATATTATAAAATATTTATTCAATAATAATAATAGCAATAATCATTTAAATAAATATGTATATATAAAGATAAAACCATCAATAACTAATAAATTATAATAATAATAAATTTTAAATTAATAAAAAAATAATTCAAATAAAGCACCATGCCACTCGGTGCACCAAATCAAAGAGATAAAGGAAGCACCATACTACACAGTGCACCAAATCAAAGAAATAAAGAAAGTAATTACAAGTGAATTACGCGACTTTTGTTTTTTCTTGTCTTTTATATGAAATTGGAAAAAAATAAATTTTGTCTTTATTTTTTTCCTGAGCAAGTGTCTAGTGTTTTTGTCCCCTTTGAAAAACATGCTTTCTACCATTAAAAACTGATTTTGTTTATTTTCTCATAAACTTTCGCTACAAAAAAAATTAATATTAAAAATATATGAAACAGAAAAAATGACTAATCTTTAACTTGTAATGGTGATAAATTTATTCATTTGGCAAAATAGATATCAGTACTGACAATGAGATTAAACTCCGTATTTTTCAATATGTAGTTTATTAAGGAAATAATAAATAAAAGGAGTTTTCTTATATTAGATATAAATTTGAAAAATTCAGGAAACTATTTTATAGTGTTCTATTTAGAAAATAATTCTAAATTAACAGTAATTTCTTTTTTTTTTTATTTTCTTAAAATTATTTTCGGAAAATAAGATTTTTTTTTCACAATTAAACAAGACTTTAATTTCTTCTTCTCCTGTACAATATATCATTTTTTTTTAGTTAAATTTAGCTCCTACAAGTGTTTAAACTTCACTGTCTCTAACGATGACTCTAATACCACTAAACTAAATATATCATTTGATGTGATGGTTCTAATATATTTTTATAATTATTTTAATAATTATAATAATATTATCTTATAATTAGTTTAGATTTTTTATTTTTATTTTTTAAGTAATTTTAAAATATTTAGGAGTTTTATTTAGTAACTTTATTAACTCTTGATTAGGGTTTCATGCCTTATAATAAATCTATTATGTAATAGTTAAACATATTATGATTATTAGTAAAATTTCAGTTTTTTATTATTTATGGAGTACTCTATAAAGTACATATGTTTTTTTAGTTCAAAAATATTTAAGATATAAATAATAATATCTAATTTTATTTATTCGCTTTCTCGCTAATCTTGCTACAACAACAACATATATATATATATATATATATATATATATATATATATATATATATATATGCAAAATAAGAAATTTCTTGCAGTAAATGTATAAATATTAATTATATAAAATATCTTCACAAATACAAGCGAGGAGGAGACTTGTCTTTGATTCATAGTTGCCATTTCTGCTCCAAGAATTTTTGGAATGTAAAATGATATTTCAGCAACATACACCTCACCAAATTAATTAACTTTAATTTCAGTGATATCAGAATTATCTTCGAGACTATGAGATTACAACTTCAATTAAAACTAAATTTATTAGAAAAAATATTTCACATTAAATAATAATAAAATATATAAAAAATTTATAAATAAATGTATGAGTGTTGAATCTAGCATAATCTAATTGCTTTTGTGCAAGTAGATTAAATATTTATCAACTTATAAGCATATATATATATATATATATATATAAGCCAAAACTTTAAAAGGTTAAATAAAAATTAAAAAAAATATAATTTTAGAAAAAAATAGTTAAATAAATTAAGCACCAGACTATAATATCGATTCGTTTTCGTAGAAATTTAATTTCATCAGTTTGATATCATATGGAATAAATCAAGTCCTTAAATCTTTTATATAGGACATCTAATCAGTGTTTCATATTAGTGAAGTCTTTGAAGTAAAATTTTATACAAAACGTAATGCTTAGAAATTTTTTATGATTAATTTCTTCTCTATTTACAATGCAAGCATATCATACATTAATTATAAGTAGATAGACTGTAACGCTAAATCAATTAATAACTTAAGAGTGTCATCTAAGTGACACAATCATTAAGATATATATAACCAATCACATGTACTATAATAATTATATAATATAAATGGGTTTAGCAACATAATCTTAACTCAAAATTATGCATTATAACTCTAAGTAATGGAATTTTATGACTTTTTTTTAATTACTAATAATTTTAACTTCCAAAGTAAATTAATAGTAACTCATCCTGGTGATATTAATTGTTTGAGCGATGGAAACATGATTTTACATTATTAATTAGATAGTGAAATGGTAAATCAATTAATATCTTAAGAATATTACCTAAGTGACACGATCTTGCATATACCGAGAACAAAAATTAATTGAATAAATATCAAATGAAAACTGTAAAGAATATTGAAATGTTGTTGTTGTATTTACTTAGTCAATAATTACAGAAAAAGATTAGTTATATATACAGTAAATTTAAATTGCTTAATTGAGTAAGTAGTCAAGCTAACTCCTAATTATAGTTACTTTAACTAACTACATAACAAAACTAACCAATTCTGTATTATGTAGTTAACAACCCCCCTCAAGTTGGAGTGTAAATATTGATTACACTTAGCCTGCTAAGAAAATCATGAAACTTGGGAGAATGATGAGGTTTAGTAAAGAAATCTGCTAGTTGCTTATCAAAGGAGACTGGGGGAAGCTTTATTGTGCCAACTGCAACCTTCTCTCTTACAATATGACAATCAATATCAATATGTTTAGTCCTCTCATGAAAGACTGAATTATGAGTAATGTGCATAGCTGATTGATTGTCACAGAAAAGAAGAACAGGTTGTGGATGTTGAAGTTGCAAATCATGTAAAATATAAAGAAACCATTGAATTTCACACGTTATAGTAGCCATGGCTCGATATTCTACTTCGGAAGATGACTTTGCAATTGTATTTTGCTTCTTGGATTTCCAGAAAACCAGAGAAGAACCAATGAACAGACAATAACTCATAAGAGATTTTCTGGTAATTTGGCAAGTACCCTAATCTGAATTGGAGAAAGCTTGAAGCTGGAGCTTGGTGTCAGTAGGAAAGAATAATCCTTGTCTAGGGGAAGCTTTAACGTATTGAAGAATCTTATGTGCAGCTGTGAGATGAGCTTCTGTAGGTTTGTCAAGGAATTGAGAGAGTTGCTAGACAGAATAGCTGATATCTGGCCTAGTATTTGTAAGAAACAATAATTTGCCAATAAGAGCATTGTATGAAGTGATATCAACTATGGAAGGACTATCATAATATATAGTCTTACTGTCAGTAGGTAGCATTGGTGTGAGAGAAGGTTTAAAGCTAAGAAACCCTGTGTCACTAAGCAATTCCAATGCATACTTTCTTTTGCACATTGTAAGATCGGAAGAACTTCTAGCATTTTTGAAACCCAGAAAATACTTGAGTTTCCCAAGGTCCTTGATCTTAAAAAGATCATGAAGATAAGCCTTACTGTCCTGAATTGCAGCTAAAGAGTTACCAAACATATGTCATCCACATAAACCAATAAAGCCAAAAAACTGTGTGGTGTGCTCTTGATAAACAGTGAGCTATCTGAATGAGCTTGAGTAAAATCGTGTGAAAGTAAAGCTTGAGATAACTTGTGGTACCATTGTCTACTAGCCTGCTTTAACTCGTAGAGAGACTTGAGTTAGTGACACACCTGATTAAGATCAGTGGATGTAAGGCCTGGAGGAAGCTTAATATAAACTTCTTCATGGAGAAATGCATTATTGATATCCAGTTATTCTAGATACCACCGATTTATAACAGAAATAGCCAACAGAGCTCTAATAGTATTAATCTTAGCAACAGGGGAGAAAGTGTCAAGAAAATCAACACCTTCTTGTTGTGTGTAACCTTTTGCTACAAGTCTTGCCTTGTGCCTTGCCAAAGTACCATCATCCCTATATTTGAGCTTATACACCCACTTACATCCAATAGTGTGTTTTCCTTCTGGTAATGTGACAAGTTTCCATGTATTGTTGGCTTGGAGATTATCCAATTCAGCTTGCATAACATGCTGCCATTCAACACTCCTTATTGCTTCTTGGTATGTTTTTGGTTCTTTGGTGGTGATTATGTTCACTGCAAAAGTTTTATGGCTAAGAGAAAGATGATTATAAGAAAGAACTTGTTCCAATTTATGAAGTGTACTAGTCATTGAATCTGCAGCATTAGAAGAAATTGAATTGGACTGTGACAGTTGAGTAGCTAGACTGCAATGATAATCCTGCAAGTAAGTGGGAGGTTGACAAACTCTGTTGGATTTTCTAAGTGGTGAAGAAGGAATGAAGTTGTTTGTAGGTAAAGAATGGGACTCAAAATTAGAAGAGACAATAGAATGACAAGGAGGTACAGAAGAAGTAGAAATATCAGAAGAATTAGAAGGAAAATTGCTAATGTGTGAATGATCATAAGGTTTTGGATAGACAAATAAGTTTATGGAATAATTGTTTGTTGTGGTTTGGAAAGGAAAGGTTTATTCATAGAATATGACATTTTTGGATAGATAGGTTGTATGAGAGTTAAGGTCATAGAGATGATAACCTTTGGTGCCAGTTTTGTATCCTAAAAAGACACATTTGGAGGCTCGAGCATCAAATTTTTTCCTGTGTCTGGTTAGGGTAGATGCAAAACATAGGCATCCAAACACCTTAAGGTCAGTTAGATCTGGAGGGATACTAAAAAGTTTCTCATAAAGTGTTAGATTGGCTAAAAGTGGTGTTGGGGTTCTATTGATGAGATACACTGCATGGGAAACACAAAAAGTCCAAAATTTTTGGGGTAATTGACTTTGGAATTTTAAGGCTCGAGCTATATTTAGTATATGTTAATGCTTTCTTTCAACAATACTGTTTTGTTGAGGTGTTTCAACATAACTTGTTTGGTGGAATATACCTTGAGTTGCATAAAAATCAGGCATATGGAATTCATGGCTAGTGTCTAATCTGATGACTTTTATTTTGGTTTGAAACTGAGTTTGGACTAATTGACAGAAGTTTTGTAGTGGTTTTTGAGTTTTTGCTTTAGTTTTCATCAAGCATATCCAAGTAAACCTAGTATGATCATCCACGAGAGAGAGAAAATAAGAATGACCTGTAAAGGAGGTCTCAATTGGCCCCCAAATATCAGCAAGTAAAAGATGAAAAGGAGAGGTTGTAGTAGAAGAACTAATATTAAACAGGAGTCTTTTTTGTTTTGCTTTTGGACAAATATCACAAATCAAATTATCGAAAACAGAAATAACTTTATTGATCTTAGTAAAATCTTTGATTCTTTGATGAGATACATGACCAAAATGAAAGTGCCACAAATCAAAAGACTGAACAGAAGCACATGTAGAAGAAAAAGAATTATCAGAATTATTGATCAAATGATAGAGATCATCAAGCTATCTAGCTAATCCAATCATCTCCTTGGTGCTGAGATCCTAAATGTGACAGAAAGTAGAATGAAACAATAGTGAACAATTAGAATGAAGTGTTAATTTGCTAATTGATATGAGATTATATGTAAATTGAGGTATATAAAGGACATTGTTTAAAACTAGTTTGTTGTTTAATTTGACGGTGCCAATATGAGTGGCAGGAATTATTTCATGATTGGGAAGTTTGGCAAAGAAATTGGTTACTAGTTTGTAGGCTTGAAAGAGGGTTACAGAGCAGCAGATATGATCTATAGCTCCAGTGTCCAGGATCCAAAGGTTTTGGTCTATAAGTAAGGAAAGAGACATACCGGAAGCTATATGGAGGAAAGAGACATACCAGAAGCTATATGGAGTGGCTGAGTGTGCATACCAAAAGAAGACTGAAGCTCTGCCATGTCAGAAGGAGGATGATATGGGTTAGTAGATGTCAAGATATTAGACTGAACAATAGAAATGCTAAGTGCAGCTTGCTGTTGTGATTGTAATAAAGACATAAGTTGTTGATATTGTTCTTGAGTCATTGAAAATGAATTACTAGAAGATGCAGGAACCTGAGTGGATGTTGAAAATTGATTATCACCCATATGTGAAATCATATGATTGGAGGGCTGACCATATGCATTACAAGACTGATTATTAATAGGATATGTGCCAAGTACACCAGCTTGATCATAATCATAACAATCATAACAATCAGAATTTGTGTTATACCCTTGAACCTGATTTATGCTTGAAATTGGAGGTCTATATCTTTGTCTGTTTGAAAGAAAACTAGGAGGATAGCCATGCTTTTTGTAGCATTTATCAATAGTATGATTTGACATACCACAGTGGGTACATAAGGGCTTTCTAGTGCCAAAAGCAAAAAATCTTTTGTTTTGGTAAGTATTATAAGAATTGGTATTGAAGTGGGGTTTATTAGTGAAGGATTTTGCTACAAAGGCTAAAGTATCAGTGGTGGGAGTTTTAAGGTTTGATAGTTGGCGTTCATATTGAACAACCAGAGAGAAGACTTTGTTGATTAGAGGTAAGGATTCCATGAGCATTATTTGAGATCTCACGGTAGCAAAGTTTTCATTAAGGCCCTTTAAGAACCTTATGGCATAATCATTATCTTGGTAGGTTTTAAAGGCTAAAATAGCAACCACAAGCATAAGTTAGGTTACAAGAGCACACAGGCAAAGGACAAAGATTAATCAATTCATCCCACAGTATTTTCAATTGTGTGAAATAATCTATCACATTAGAATCTTCTTTATTGTGAGAAAAGATTTCCTGTTGAAGATCTGAAATTCTAAGATAATCTCCTTGAGAGAAATGATCATTGAGATCTTTCCATACATCTTGAGCATTGTCAAGCCAAATTATACTTTGAGCAATAGAAGGAGAGACTGCCTTGAGAATCCAGGAGAGTACCATGGTGTTACATCTCTGCCAAATAAGGTAGTTTGGACTTATTTTGGGTGAAGGAGGGATAAAACCATCAATAAATTGCATTTTATTTTTGGACAGAAACACTATTTTTATGGATCTTGACCAAGAATGGTTATTAGGGCCAGTTAAGAGAGGAGAGACTAGAATTAAGGAAGGATTTTCATTAGGATGAAGATAATAGGGACTTAAAACTTGTTCTTTGACTCTATTTGTCATAATAAAGGAAGGTATATAGAATACAAAATATAGGATTTCAAAAAAAAAAATTGGGGATTGACGAATCAGGAAAAAAAAATGAATTCGACAATTAATGAAAGAATGTGATAAGGAGAGAACAAAAAAAATTGATTTATGAAGAAGGTGATCAAATTGAGTAAAGAAAGGAGTAATGATAAAATTTTAAGAAATGAGAACGAAGAAGAAGAACTTACAGAGGAAGACGAAATTTTATTCTGATACCATGTGAAGAATATTGAAATGTTGTTGTTGTATTTACTTAGTCAATAATTATAGAAAAGGATTAGTTATATATACAATAAACTTAAACTGCTTAATTGAGTAAGTAGTCAAGCTAACTCCTAACTATAGTTGCTTTAACTAACTACATAACAAAACTAACCAATTTTGTATTATATAGTTAACAAAAACTATATATTAATAATGACAATATGCTTATGGAGATGATTGATGAAAGCATTGCTCCATAAATAAATGTCTGCATTGAATTTAAATGCATATTAATAGCTAAATTTAAACATTGGCTAAATCCTTTCTTCTTTAATTATGAGGAAAAGCAATGTTGGGATTACTTCAAATTCTTAATTGAAAAAGAACACCCATTTAGTTAAAAAATTCTATTAGATTTTTTAATTGATAAATAAGTTCTAATTCTCTATAAATTAGAGATAAACTCAAGGGATTATATGATTTTTGCCCAAATCATAAAGAGAAGAATACACTCAAGAATAAAGGGTTATGATGGAGTGTATATTGACAAGAATAAGTATAATTAAGAGTGGAAAGTTTAATGAAAATTAAAACATATTTTTGAAGATTAAAGAGCGATGAATTTAAAGGGGAGAATAAGACGTTCTACTGTATGTTTAGTATGATTTAGTACTCAAATATTAATTTTTAGTGAATTTCTTTCATAAAATTCATACTTCCATATTATAATAAATAATTTATTAGTCTCAATATGTGGACATAGCCTTAAAAAAGTGAACCACTTTTATCTTCTTGTGTTTTCTAATTTCTCCGCATACATGCCCTACAAAAAATCTTTTTCAATACTTCAACTTAATTTTGCAAATTACGTCATTAGTATGACTTCTTCATGTGGAAGAAAATTTGAACTGTGCGGCTTGTTGTCCACGTGGCATGTTTTTACTGAATCATTTTCTGTAAAGTAATGATTAAGGTTCCATGTTTGGCCTCAATTCTGTTTTGTAGTCCGGTTTGTTTCTCGTGTATTCAATATATATATATGGAGAGTTTTCAATTTTTCAGTTCATTACCGTTTCTAAAGGATAAGCATGAATATAAAATGGCAATAGTACCAAACATGATCATCACTAATTATCTTACAAAAGTATAGTGAAATGACACAAAAATCCAATCCAAAATCGCAAATAAGAAATTAACTGACTTTCTATAATTAATACCATGGGTAAATATGTAAAAATTTGGATAGACCCGTTTAATTTAATTACTCGTAACAGCTGTTAGTTGTTAATTGTTGCTAATAACTGTTAGTTGGTGGTTGATAACTAATAGTTGGTGACAGTTATTTAATAATTAATTATTATAAATGTTTGATAAAATTATTATTAGCTATTAATTGTTAATATATTTGAAAATCATTAAAGATAAATATTAATATTTATTTTTTTATTTAAATATTATTTTTAATAGAATAATTTAATTTTTTTATTTAAATGAATATCAAGAGCTTTTAAAAAAATTCTAAATTATAATTTTTATAAATAGCAGCTGTTTAATTACTTAAACTAACAATCTCACTTACTAAATATATTTGATACAGCTGTTAGAAAATAAAAAGTTAACGGCTATAATAAATTTTTTTTATCAAATATCCAGATAATATATTTTCTTGTGGCCCGACACGCCGACACTATATTTACAAACCTAGTCAGAGAAAAAAATAAATAAATTTACTTACTAATTAAGCTGACTGGAAAATAATAATAAACAATTATGTGTACCAAACCACTATAATAGGTAGTGCAATAATGGGTGAGTCTCATATTTGGCAATTTTTACTGCATTTTGCCCTATAAATTTAGGGCCAGCAGGGAAGATTCATTTTCTCAAGCAATTTTGCTTAGCAACTTATAGAGGTTAGCATGAGTAGATATTAATTAATTAAGTACAATTCCTTAATAAGGTTTGTATATATTTCCTTAATTAGTCTATTGATTAGATTTGGTTGTTTTGTGCAGGTGAAAAATGGTTTAATTTTGAAATATGGAGGAGTTCAACAAAAATACCAGTCAAGAGGGATTACCACCCTGGCCTAAACGGTGTATTGACATGAGATCTTTCACAATGATGAATCCATCAACTCTCCCTTTATTAGCTCCTAATTCATATCAAGTGTGGAAAAAACCCTATTTCAAGAAACATAGTGGAAGTAAGATTCCTTCATCATCATCATCATCATCATCTAACCTATCTCTTGAATTAGATGATATTCCTACTGATGAGATAGAGGCTGGCGTCCATGGTCGGTTGGGGCGCAACCTGGACCCCAACATGGACCCCAAAAAGCTTAAACGGTAAAATTCATATTTTTATATTCATTAAAATATAGTTTTTCTTATATTTCAGTCACAAATCCCTAGTTCCGGAGTGAACGATATGCTTTTGGTCAATCAGGGAAGTGAACTTCATAGGGCGAACAAAAGCGACTGTGATATACCAAATATATTGTTTTTGCTTGGTTGATTAATTTGATCAACATAATTATATTATTTCTGTGTTGTGCGCATGCAGAATCATTTCAAATAGAGTTTCTGCGCAGAAATCTAGAATGAAAAAGCTTCAATATGTTACTGAAATGGAAAGGAAAGCAAAGGCCTTAGAGGTAATTATTAATATGATGGTTATGACTCCCAACTCCATTTCTCACATTTGTTATTAATATCATGCTATTTATTTTCTAAATTTACATGACTTTTTATATTTTTTGATATATATTTTTTAATTTTTATATTTCTTATATTCACATTCTATAATTTTAATTTTGAATTATCCAAATAGGATATATCGAAAACATACTGAAAATTTTCGTGTATATATAAACAATTTTAATTTCTCTTGAAATAATAATCTTTTTATATATTTCTAATCAATTCTATATTGATATATTAAAAATTTATTATAAATATGCTCATTATTTTTCTTAATGTAAAGAAATTAATACTCTATTTATTACCTCTATATATAACATTCTCACATTGAAGATGAAGTATACATTTCATGTAGCTAAGTCTAATCCTTCCCGCTTGACATATAGGCTGAAATAGCAGTTCTACATCCTCAAATCACAATGTATAGAAACCAGCAGCACTTTTTACAAATGGAGCAAGACAGGTTGAATCAACAAGTGTCTTCTCGCTCTGCTAACAAAATACTCAAAGACGGTAATTGTAAAAGATATATATAACTTCTCTTTTCTCTATTTAATTGATCTCTTATATAAATATGTATATTAATTTTCAGTAATATATATATATATTTGTAAATATGCATGTAGGATACTTGTAATTGACTAACATATAAAAAAGATGCATTTTTAGACCAGTTTGGAAGGACACTTAGTTTTAATTAAGGTGTAAGTTTGCTCAAATATATATATCTTTGACATATATATTAAGAAATTTATTTTGCAGCTGAAATTGAAGAGCACAAAGCAGAAGTGAATAGACTGAGGCAACTCCATTTAATACTACAGCAACAGAAAATGCAAGAACAGGTGATGGTACCAGATGCTTGGCAAAAGCAGATAGTTAATCCAAATTTGAGTCAATTTGGTACACAACAAATGTTGTTTTTCAACTCAAAGACAGGTAAAGCTTTTATAGAGGAATAAATATATAATATATGAAATACATGTTATCTGTAAGTGACTTAATAAGATTCACTATAATTTTCATCTATAATTTTCTGTTTGGACAATTATTACAACTAACATCAAAATTCTCTTTTATAATTTTGTTTCACAATAAATAAATATGAAGTGATACTTGTTTCGCAATTTTTAAAATTAAAAAGATTTCTTGTGTCATTTATCATTTAAATTTTGAAAAAAAACACACTAAATTTCAATATCTAAGATAAAATACATATATTTATTCCAATAAATAATCATGTAAAATGATTAAATATTTAATATTTGATAACATATCCCATATTCCCAAATCTTGCATTATATAATTCATAAGTTATTCTTCACCATATATATTAAATTAGTCACAAGATAACCAGAAAAAATGGACTCCTTCCCTTATAATAAAACTTTCATGAAATTTCTCTGTCAAACTGCAAACCCCACCGTATTATTATTTTGATAAAGAAATTGATTGGCTTCTTCTTGCAGTTACTCTCCTTTGTTGTCCTATTTGATTCTCCTTAGACTTGGATTAATGATAAATTTCTCATAATAGTGAATCCGAGTTAACCATCAATAAATTCTACAAAGTTTTAAAATTTATTTATATGATTAAATATTTATTTACTATGATTATATTATAATAATTTTTATATTGCAATATTGACAATCTCATTTTACTTTTTGACACTTTTTTTTTTTTTTTTTAACCATTGGATTACTCTTGATACTTTTTTTAGTTAACAATTCTTATAAGGAAAAAGATTTAAATATTTCATTTACAATTATCTTTTTCTTATTATTTTTATTTGATAAAATATTATTTATATTTTTTAATTTAAAAATAATAAAAATATATTAACTAAATATATACTTTTTTTATATAAAATATCTATAAATAAAATTCATTGTTTTAGTCATAATAAAAAAATATGACTTATGCATAAAATAAACTTAAATTCTATTTGCTT
>CANXYC010321560.1:0-15035 GCA_948193065.1 Aleurites moluccanus | reverse complement strand
AGATGGGTTGAAATGTATGTTATGCAATCATATGTTAATATATGCATTCATACAGGGGTGCAACTGGTATGGTAAGTCTATATGACTTTGACATTTGAATAATAATATGGCAGGGAATTGTATATATGTGTGTTGTGAGTTGTATTTGGAGGTTGAAAGGATTTGATATTGATAATAGAAGTGTTTTGTTGTATTTTCTATTTGGGCAATGTTAATATTACAGGGAAAACTCTGTCCGATTTTCTGTAAACTTAAAGTGTTTTTGAAAAAAAATTATATGTCATAAAATGGTTAAATGGAATGAAGCTTGTAATTTGGGTTCTTCGAGGTACCGATATACATTATTCCCATGCCCTAGGACTGTGATAGCCCTATAGAGTGGGTTGTGACATGTCATCTCAAAAGTAGAGGACACCACTACTCCAAATCATTTCGAGTAACAAAATATCATCAAATACAAAGATAATATGAGAACATTTTTTCCTTCCTTTTTAACATACACAAGATGATATCATTGTCTAGATGATTTCTTGAGACTATAAATAGAATGCTTAAGACTAAATAGTTTGTGCTCTTGACAAAATCGATTGGTTGTTCTAAGTAAATCTCCTCATTTAGCTCTGCATTAAGAAATGTAGTTTTCACATCTATTTGGAATAATTCCCAACCAAGATGTGTTACGATAGTTAGAATTAAGCGAATTGAGGCAAATCTCACCCCTAAGGAGAGTGTTTCCTCATAGTATATTCCCTCTTTTTGGGTATAGCCTTTCACTACTAGATGGTCCTTGTATTTGTCAATTGATTTATCTACTTGGTGCTTAATTTTTAAAATCCATTTGTTTTCAATAGCTCTGCGTCCTATTGTAATATCAACTAACTCCCATACATCATTCTTAATAATTGAACTCATTTCTTCCTTCTTTGCAGCAATCCATTTTTCAATAGCATGTGAAGTTATAGTTGTTTCCATAAGAAGACGATCATCATAATCCATAACAACACACATGAAACTCCTTTGATCTCAAAACATCGACAAAGAATCATACCACGTTTACTTCTATGTAATTTTGTATCTTGAGATTTTACCTCAAGTGGTTCACTCCCATTATCTTCAACTATCATAGGAGAAGAATGCATTTCCTTATCCTGATTATGAGATATTATGGTATTATCTTGCAACTCATATAGTTGAAGAGTCGTTTTTAACATCACCAATACTTGAAAATCATCTTTTAGGAAATCCTCATAATGAGACTCTATTTTAGTCATCCCTATTAGGATTTTCAACATACATCACATAGATCTTAAAGTGCCCAAAATGTTAGCCCCAAAGATATGTTTGATTTTGACGATTTCTAAACTCACATGAAAATTAAATTATTGTACTTTATTGTTTATCTAAAGTTGCAGGATTAAAATGCATAATATTAAGGGACTTCAAGACATGTTATTCAATAAAGATATACTTTAGATAACTTGAAGATCTAATATATAGAGGCAAACTAAATTCAAGACATCTAATGAAGCCTCATGTTTAGAAGACTTGAAGTCTTGGAAAGCTTAAAATATCAACTTATATTCAAAAAAGTCTATGAAGCTAAAGTAAAGACATTTAAGATTGAAGAGTTGAAGATCTTATATTAGAATGTAAAGGGTAAATGTATTCACTAAGCTTGAAAAACTTGGTCACTGCCAAAAATCATCTTTTTATAAAGTCAAAATAATTTTTTCAAAAGATAAAAGTCAATTTCTAAAATCAAGACAAAATTAGATGACTCTGTGACCCTTCTAAAATGTTACTACCCATATAATTTCTTATCTGCAGGTAGTTGTGATTTTAACTAAATCATTCCTTATTTATTCTTATATATTCTGGAGATTTTATTGCTTAAAAATATTCCTTTTTAGTTTAGAATATTTTCATTTTGAAATATCTTAAAAATATATTTTATACATAGAAAGAAAATAACATATTTTGAGCTGAAAATACTTATTCTCTATATGGAAATAAATCTGAATTATCTTCTTTAATTTTCTGTTCTCTTTCAAACAACTGGAACCTTTGCAAGTTAAGGAAATATTTTTTAATGAAATATATTGATCTTAAAATGATATATCTTGATTTTATTCATTAAAATTCAAACGTTTCACTTTTTCCAAGCTTTATAAGAACAAATAGCTTCAAAATTAGAAGATATCTTTGTCTATTTTCTTTAAGCCTTACAGTGTATTCTCTTCTTCTTCATTTTTGAGTTGATTTTGTGTAATACCTTAGGTTTAAAGAATGTTAATTATGTTGGACAGTTGTCTTGTTTCTCTTGTTGGTGGTTACCTTTATCAACATAGGTGATGATTGTAACAAAACTTATGAGAAAAAGAAATTTTGTGTCTATAATACCCTAGATGCATGCTACAGTAATTGAACAGTTATATTAATTATCAGACCGAAAGCACCGACAGTACTTAAGAAATTTGAGGAATTAATTCAATATGTTATTAAAGTTATTTTTTTTCCAATTTCATGGCTAATGAGAGATTAAGGATAATAATAGTTAATTATGTGAAGAAGGTATGGAAAAATATTAAAAATGATGGAAAATCAATAGAGTGGCAAAACCGTAAATAATAGAAACTTCAAGGGCATTTTGGAAAACCCACTGTCCACTACCCATAATGACTCTGAAAGCAGTATAATGATAAATTACAGATAAAAATAAGCTATATCAGTTCCCACTTTGAAATCTAAAACTCAACAAAATTGACAGAATAAGTTACAGAAAGTTGTGGGGTCAAAGTCTAATTAAAGAAAGTTATAAGGATGAATTTGTAATTTTCCAACTCTCCTACCTATATAAACATGCCTTAGAAGATTTTTGCTCATCTTGTTCTTTTCTCCAAGCATAGACCGAGCCTCCCATCTTCACTTCTCCACCGTTTTCCAAGCTTGTTTCAAAGAAAAACCTAACAAAAACCTTAAACCAACCTTATTTCTTCCATTTGCCAACCATTTTTCACCTTGAATCACAAAGCAAATCAATATTTTTTTTCAAGAAGATTTTGGCATTGGGTATAAGGTAACCTTGTGTTTTCTTTGATTAATTAGATTAAATAAGTGTTATAGGCATTGAATTAGATGGGTTTGGTGTTCATTTGCATCAATTGATGTATTTGGTAGGAAATTCCCAATTTCCCAAACCCTAATTGAAGTTGTATCATGCTAAACCCTAGATTAATGATGTTTAATGTCGAATTAGCTTAGATTATGTTTAATTGATGCTAATAGAAGCTTAATTGGTGATTGATTTGGTGTAGAACATAAGGAAGAGGAAGATTATCATTTTTGCCTCCTTTGAAGCAGTGGAAAACCAAATTTTCAAGCCAATTTGAAGTATTAGGTGAGTTTAATATGCATCATTTATGATGTCTCAAGCATTGAATTGAGCATTGGAAACCTCCCTTGAAACCTCACTCTTGGCCGAACCATTAGTCACTATTCACTCTTTGAAAATTTATTTTGTTTTGCCTTTGAATTCTAAAGCCTATTTGATCATTTGTTTGAAGTTAATTGTTGGATAAGTAATGCTTATTGTATTGCCTATGTTGTATATTGTCTGTTTGATATTGGAGCAATATAAATGTTGCACCAAAACCATACCTAATTGCTTAATATATGTTGCACACCAAGTGTTTGTTGAAATGCCTAGTTGAAAATCCATAGGTCTATCCTTTAAAAATCCATAGGCCTACCATTTGAATGCCATTGTTGCCATGACATTAGCTAGCAAATTATGCCAACCAAGTAACCTTGAATAACCACTTTGTAAACCAACCCAATGTTAATTGTTATACCTATTGTTATTCCATATACACCTTTCATTGTTTATAAGTTATTGATTTATAGTATCATTTGAATGATTAGAAAGCTATTGATTATTAATGAGCTAATTGTTACCCATTGTTGTCCATTGATCTGTTTCATCCTTTTGTTGTTTAAAATGTTGATTTGACAGAGCTTCCCTATCGACGGGGTAGCGGGTAAATACCGTCGGCAATGTGCACATTATTTATTATGAACCCTAGTTGGAAAGGGTTAATTGTTATAGCCATAAGGTTTGATCAACCTTATGTATATTATATGAGATTATATATGTTTACATATATTAATGGCTCATTATCTGTCTCATCCACATGATATGAGTAATGAAAACCTCTTTATTGATCTCAAACCCCTTGTTTTTGCTCACTTTTCTCTATGCTGTAATTTGGTGTGCAACCCTGCTAATTATTGATTATTTACCTGTTGTATTACTGTTTACCTCACCTTTATCTTTATATGATGCATATTAGATTCACTGAGTATTATATACTCATCCTTTTAGTTATTTACCATTTTTCATGGCAAGAATAGAAGGCAGAATCCATAATCTTTTTCCTCTATAGATTTCTGCAGTGTAGTGTTTACAGTGTAATTATTTTGAACTCTGTGTTATGTAATTATTTTAGTTTGCTCCATGGTTATGTATAACTGGTTATAGTTAGATTGTATGTATGAATATATAATATTATGTGGAGGTTATATATGAATGTTGCATATGTGAATAATGATTATAGACATTTGAATAATAGGCTACAAAATGACATACAACAGAAAGACAAAATACATAATATATAGTAAATGATTAATTGGGTAATATTAAGTTAATAAATGGATTAAGATAAGAGTTCTTCGGGTGTTGATCACCTCTGGCATTTCCTACATTCTAGGACTGTCATATTTCGAAATTGGGAAGTGATAGTGTCTTATGAGAGTTTGGGGGTTTAAAACTCTTAGGTCTTACAAGAACCTGTATAATCTTGTGAGAGGTTTTCAAGTATCTAGTAAACTTGGTGATTCTTTAGGTATTTCTTGATTGAAATACTTGGGTCCTTTAAAGTGTTTAGGGTGAAAACACTTATTCCTTTTGGTGTTTTATGGATAAAACACCAGGTCTAACAAATACCTATAAAGCTTATGAGAGGTTGTCAAGTATTCAGTAAATTTGGGTTTAGGTTTCCATGCAAACTTGTGAGGTTGCAAACACTTAGTCTTCAAGCTAATGGTCAACAGAGATGGGATATCTTTCTTGGTTTATAGGTTGACAAGTACCTATGTAAACTTGGGTTAAATTCTAGGTGGATAGAATCTTGGTTGTAAAAGAGTGATTGCTCAACCTATTGCAAAAGAGCTCACTAGTGGAGAGACGTATCAAGGTGTGATCCTTAGGAGAGTGGAGTAGGCAAGCAGACCAAACCACTATAAATTATGTTGTTATCTTTTCTCTCCCTTTCACTTTAATTGCTCTATCAATTTTATTGAAGTAATTCTTATATAAACTGCTACTGACCTTCTAATTTTAGGAAGGGATCTAATTTTGGTTATCTAATATAAATTAGCACATCAAGTTTCAGCAAGCCAAATCTCCTATTGTTTGAATTATTTTCGTTATCTTGATTAGATATTCAAGTTTATATATTAAAAACTTCAATATTGAATTAAACTAATTTCGAGAATTGATTGAATTATTATTTAAGTTCAATTGCTTACTGGTCATCTAATTTCAACTATGTAACATTCTGTTTCAGGTGACCTAATTTTTATTTGTGCGATTTATTGAAGTTTGCTATATTTGATCTTTGATATATATTATATTTGATTATTTCTTGAGATCTGATACTGTATTATTGTATCTTGATTACAAACTTTCTATACATAGACTTGCACTTTAAAAGACCTTAAGATTAGAGTCCTAAGTTGACTCAAAATTTTTTAGAAGCCTAGTTCACCTCCTTTTGGGCATTTTGTACACAATAAGTGGTATAAGAGCAGGTCTCTATTTGTTTAAGGCTTAAAATCCACAGAGAAAAAATCATATGGCTTCTAGTTCTATTTCCAATCCTTTTATCCATGAAGGGAAGTCTATTACTAGACCTTGTTTAGTGGTAACAACTATTCCTTTTGGAAAGTTAGAATGAGACATTTCATTCAATCAGTGGATATAAAAGCATGAAAAAAGTATTTTGCATAGACCTAAGATAACCAGAAAGATTGTTGATGGAATTTCAGTTGATAAACCTCAAGATGAATATTTGGATGCTGATTGGAAGTGTAAAGAAATGAATGCTAAATCTGTTAATATCTTGCATTTTGCTTTAGATCAAAATAAATATAATCATGTATCCACTTATACATCTACTAAACAAATTTGGGATAAGTTACAGGTTACATATGAAGGTGCAAGCCAAATAAAGGAGTCCAAATAAATATTCTTATTCATGATTATGAATAGTTTACAATGAAATCTAATGAATCTATTTCTCAAATGAATAACAGGTTCACATATATTATTAACTCACTCAAAGTTCTTAGCAAATCATATTCAAAATCTTACATGGTGAAAAGGATACTAAGATCTTTGCCAAATAATTAGGAAATCCAAGGTAATGGTGCTATTTGAATTAAAAGATCTCAACAGCTATTCCTATGTTGAGTTGATTGGATTAGTCCTCAAGCACGAAATGATGATGTGCAAAAAAGAACAACTTGATGAGCCAAAGAAGAAAGTAATTGAACCTAAAGCTTCATCAGATGAAGAAGATAGCTCATACTCAGATGAAAATGAAGTTATGATAATGTTGATCAACCAATTTAAAAAGGTATTTAAAAAGAACAAAAAATTTAGAAGGGAAAAGAAAAGTACCATCTAAATTTGAACTAACAAGGAAAAAGCAAATAAATGTGATGTGCTATGAGTGCAATCAACCTAGACATATCAAACCAAATTGTCCAACATTGAAAAGGAAGCACAAGAAGGCCAAAGGAAAAACAACAATGGTAGAAACTTGGAGCAATAGTGAAGAATCCTCATTTAGTGATGATGAAAACTATGAAAATGATGAAGTTGCAAATGTTTGTCTAATAGCTACAAAAGAGAGTAATGAAATTGAATTATAAAAGGTAAATTCTCTACTCAAGAAGAACTTTATGATGGATTTAAATCATTACATCAATTACTTAAAATTTACTAAAAAAGTATTCAACATTGAAAAAGCAAAATAAAGAGTAGAGTATTGATCTTGAAAACCTTAAGTAAAAAAATATGCATTTAATCACTGAACTTGATTTTCAAAGAAACCAAGTGCATAAATTCAAAAATCAAAATGAAAGATTGGATTTATGTCAAAAACAAAATCTGATTTTGAAAAATAATTTGAAGAAATCAAAGAGTTGCATGTAAAATCAATTGAAGAAAAATTAGTTTTGAAAACTAAAAATGAGAAGTTGTAATATGATTTGAAAAGATTTTTGAAAGGAAAACATGCCCTTGATAGTTTGCTTAATATACAAAATTTTCAAAAAAAAAAAAAAGTAGGATATCGGGTATTCTAATTTTAAACCAAAATTAAAACACCAATTTATAAGAGCATAATCTTCATATCCATAATCTCCCATTATTAAATGCTTTTATTGCAATCAAATTAGACATAATGTGAAGAGATGTTTTGTTAAGAAAAGCAAGCTTAATAAGATTTAGGTACCTAAAGGAATCAAATCAGATGCTACTAACCTTGCAAGACCCAATCAAAATTGGGCACCTAAGTTTAGATGATTGATTGTAGGTTTGTTTAAAGAGTAAGCTCCAAACTAAAAATTGATACATAGATAGCACTTTCTCAAAGCATATGACTGCAAATAAAAAGAAGTTCTCCAAGCTTGAAAAGATTGAAGGAGGAAATGTCAAATATGGTGATAAAAGTAAAGACAAAATAATTGGAAAGGGAACCATTGGTTCTAATCCAAATATAAAAGATTTTTCTCTTGTGGATGGACTAAAATACAATATGTTGAGTGTAAGTGTAGTGTCTTTTGCGGCGATGACCAATTTCGAACCTAAGGTAGATCAATAAGGATTAACCAAATCGAAAAAAATAGTAGCCACTTGATTAAAGGTGTAATCGAGACCACAAATACAATGCATTGTCTTCCTCTAGGAAATGAATGATGACTTTATCCCTAGCGAAGTACCAAGCTGCCTTATCCAGAGATCCAGGTAAGAAAACTGCGTACAGATTGGGGAAGGTGATAGGCACCCCAGCCCGCTTGGCCATTGGCTAGCATCCCTATTTAGCTAGAAATTATAGGTGAAATAACTTAAACATATTCCTAATTTATCCAACACAAGAAAGAAGGCATATCATTTAAGAAAACAATCGAGAATTCTTTTCTATGAATTTTTCCATTTGTATTGCCCTTAACTTCTTGTAGGATTCTACCTCTACCCATTTGGAAAAGTAGTCTATAGCTACCATAATGAATTCATGACCATTCATGGCCGAAGGTGTAATCTTACCAATTATATCTATCACCCAAGCAGCAAAAGGCCAAGGTGACGATAACCCTTGTAATTGTGATGGTGGAAAATGTTTCAAATCCTCACGAATCTGATAAGCATGGAAAGAATGCACCACATTCACACAATCTTTTTCCATTGTTAACCAGAAATACCCTTGTCTAAGGATCTTTTTGTCTAACTCTCTTCCATTCATATTTGATCCACATACTCCAGCATGCACTTCTTTCATTACATGCTAGGCTTCCTTGCCATATATTGTCATGACCCGCTCTCGGGGCCGCAACGGTCCTAGGATGCGGGAGATGCCAGAGGCGATTGGCACCCGTAGAACCCATCATCACATCTATACAATCACATACTATACATATCAATCTATAGTCATATACTCACATAAGCACTATTCATTCTGTTACTTTGTCATTCATTCTGTTACTTACTGTAATTACCATCATCATAAACACATATACATTTATACTCCAAAATATGCCATACACTTATATATATACAATCTGCCTATACCATAATATAATACCCATGGAGCCTTTAGTACACATATAAAAGATACAGTGTTTAAATTAATTACACTGTCTTTATCAGATTGTAGAATTCCTTGGTGAAATAAAAGCCAGGAATCTGCCTCTTACTCTGTACCTGGAGATGAGAAACAGTGAGATGGTGAGTTTATATGATACTCAGTGAATCTAATATGCATCAACCAATAAAATAGGCAATGAAATATCAATAAAACAATAGGTAGATGAAATAAATGGATCAATCTTCTCAAAATCTCTGGATATAGAATCAAGTACAGAATATGACTGTAAAGTCAACGATCACATCAATGGAGAGTATATCACATGGATAAGATAGATAAGACAAATATAGAGCCATAAAACGCATAGAATATGTGTGAAACACATGATCAAACTCATATCAATAAACATAAGATGGATCAGGTCTTATGACTAGGACTGATAACCCTTCCTAGTTAGGGCATAATAACAATACATTGTGCACAATGCCGACAGTATGTACTCACTACCCTATCGGGCGGCAACTCTATCAAATCACATTGGAATCAATAGAAACAAGAAACACATCAATAGATACCATTTCACAATAATGACATCACCAAGTATCAATAAATTATTATCAATCAATTCAATGAGCAATAGAATCACTAGGATATCAATAACCATTGATTATACAATGACCAAAGGTCTAGCAACCAACAATGGGATCAAACATAAGTTGGTCATTTACGGAAAAAAAGTTGATGCAATTGGCATGCCATTGTCAGTGACGACGATGGTATTCAAATGGTTGGCCTATGGATTTTTGAGCTAGGCATTTTATCGAACACATTGTGTGCAACAATGAAATGACATTTTGTCAAGGTTTTGGTGCAACATTGACATTGCCCCAAATATCAATAACAACACACATTGTAAGCAATTCCATAGGCATTATATACACATCAATATACATCATTAAATGGATCAAATTGGCTTAGGAAAAATAAGCCAAAATGAAGCAAAATTAAAGGCAATTTGCCATATTAGGGTTCGGCCAAAATGACCTTTTTGCGAGTGAATTCCAATCAACATTTTAACACTTTAGACATGTAATTTGATGCATAAAAGACTCACCTAGCACTCCAAATAAGCTAGCAAAATTGGTTTGCCACCAAGTCCTTCAATTTTCCTCAAAGTAAGCAAAATATACAATTTTCTTCAAATGGATTTTCTACAACAATTCAACCATAAAATACTCATTAATTCACTTCCAATTAACTTATTCTAAGCTCAATTTACATATGCTAATCCAATTTCACATAGTCATCTCATACAACTTAGGTTTATGGTTTAAAAATTGGGCAAAAATGCTATATGCATCAATTGATGCAATTAAACACATTATCCAATCTAACTAACATCTAATAACCCTAAATCAATCATAAAATAAAATAAAAACATCATTTTACCTCAAAATGATGAAATGACCAAAATTCCCATGTGCTTGTTTTTGAAAATTTCTTGATTTCCAAGGTTGCAAATGGATGGAGGATGAAATATATGTAGTTTGTTTCAAGTTTCCATGGATTTTCCTTAACAAAAGTGAAGAAAAATCAATGGAAAATGGAAGGAGAAATTTTGGACAAGAAGAGAAGAAAAATGGCCATAAATTTCTAAGTGTGGCTTATATAGTAATTCACATTTGTCAAATTTCACTTTAGTCCTTAAACTTTCCTTAAATTGTGCTTTTGCCACATTTTCTTCTAAAACTTATTCTGACAATTCCATCGGGATTTGAATTTCAAAGAGAATATTCAAACATCTTATTTTTATTTATACTTTACAATAAAAATAGTTTCAGAGCCGTTCTGAAACTCAGACAGTCCAAATTCCACTATACCCTTAAAGTTTCATTTATTTATGGTTTTGCCATCGCTTACTATTTTAGTGTTCCTAAACACTTTTTTCCTCTTTCTTTTTACTGTATTTACACATGCATATACATAATCATTTACCCCTAATCAAAATCAAAAATTCATTTGTCGACCGAATTGCTATTTTTGCGGTAGCAATATCGACACCGACATTTTTCGGAAAAGTTTTCCGTTTTTCCTCTAACTGAGTTTCTAAAAATATCTTTAGTCATTTGGATAATTTTAAACCACATACTGAGAACATAAATCATAAAATAATTATAGGCTTTTATAATACCCTAGGAAACCCCATCTTGTAAGCATGAATTGATTCTCAGTTTATGGTTTAAAAGCATTGAAATGATAGGAAATAATTTTAGAGACAGTTAGAATGCAAATGAAATACTTTTCCGGAAATCATTGGTGTCGAGAATACTGTCGGAAAAATAGCAGTCCGACAAATTTAAGAATTTTTGACCCAAACTTGGGGGATGAATAAGTTAATTTTATGTGAAATTATGGGGAAAAGAAAGATTTGAAAAATATTTTGGAACACTGAAAATAAAAGTAATGGCAAAATTATAAATAAAGGCAACTTTGGGAGACAATTTTAGAAATCCATTATTTGGGATTCAGAAATGACTCAGAACTATTTTTAAAGGATAAAACAACTTAAAATAAGGTATTTCAATCCCCACACTTGAGGTTGAATCTAAACATAATAGACAGAATAAATTACAAAAAGTTTTGGGATCAAAAATACAAATAAGAAAAATTTTGGGCCAAAAGTACAATTAAATAAAGTTTTGGGACCCACCCTTTCTAGAATCAAGCTAAGGTGGCCGGCCAAATAAGGGATGGAGTGATGGAGAGGATTTTTTTGTTAGAAATAATTGTTTGGTTATTAAATAATATGAATACTTTTTTTTTTTTTTTTTATGTTCAATAGGAAATTGCCAAGTAGACAAATCTAGAATTTTCCATTTCTTTCCTTTCTTTCTCTATTGTTTGGTGAATAAATGGATGAAGATAGCTAGCTAAGGGAGTGAGTGGCCGAACCATGAATAGAAGAGAGAAAACAAATATTTTCTATTCCTTTCAGAGAAATCAACCAAAAGAAGATAGAAAATTGAAGGAAGGAAGAAAGCTTGTGAAGGAAATTGATGGAATTTGAAGTTCAAATCAATTGAAGTAGCAAAAAGAAGATGGAATTCAAGTATTTTGATTTAAGGTAATGATTCTAAACTTATAATTTTTAATTTTATTTAAAATTTCTAAGGTTTGATTTGGCAAATAATTGAGGTAATTAAGTTAAAAAATGTAAAGAATGAGTTAGAGTTTATATAAGTTCTGAATTCTGTTTTGAAACAGTAATTTGTAGCTAATATTATGGAATTTTAATAACTGAATTTAAAGATGGTTAAAACATAAAAGTTGTATATAAATGTGTAAATTAGACTTTTGTAAAAGGAATTTGTGATTTTTGAAGTGAGGAAAGAGTTATTGAGTAAAAACTATGATTGGCCTGGAATTAGGGTTATGGAAAATTACTACTGTGATTTTATTGTATATAATGATAAAGATAGAATTAGAAGATGTGTTCAACATTAAAAGTGTTAATTTATATGAAAAATTTTAATTTATGTCTTATATATAATAATGTAAAAGGGTTTATGAGATATTAGGTCATAAGTGTAAACTGTCCGGAATGACTGTTTAACAGAACATAGGTTATAGGTTTCTATAGATTTGAGGATCATAAATTTTGAATTAGAGAAAGTGTTAAACATGAAATATGATCATTTATGTGTGATATAAATGAATTTAAAATGGTTTTGTAATTTGATGAGTATGGAATCAATTATAGGCATAAAAAAGGGTATGTCTGGATAGAGATTTCAGGGCAGTAATTTAAATTTAGAAATTCACTAATAATTGTACAGTGATCCAAAAATTCTAAAATTTGGATATGTTATAATTTTATGTGTCTATTTAAATAGGAAAAGGAATTATAGTAATTCATTATAGTAATTGGTTAAGTATTGATTGAGTTATTAGTAAAAGAATAGAATATGCCAGAATAAGATTTGTAGGCAGAATGCAGGCAGCAGGACTTGTTATAACAGTAAGTTTAAATTAACACCATAAATTGTGTAATAATGATTTTAATGTGAAATTTGGATATGTTAGAACCTTATATGTTAAGTTTAATTAGGAATAATTTGATAATTATAGAGAGAGATATGAGTAATGATACACAGGCTACCAGTAAAGAATTTTGCACAGAAAAATCCTAGTAACTTAGAAATTTAAGGAATTTTCTTTAATATAATTATAAGTAATGTAAATTTATGTTAAATAGTATCTAAATGGAAATTAATTGGATATGTAGAGTCAAGAATGAATAAGATATGTGATGGGTACCATAAGAGATAAGGCAAAGAATCAAGGATAAAGGCAAAAGGGAAATGTTCAAGTCATAAGCTTAGGTGAGTAATGTGTACATCATTATGCATACCTATGTTTTGATTTGTTGATCCAATGAGTATGTTTCCTTCTTGATTAAATGACACTTGTTATTGTTGATCATTCTTTGATCTTCCTAAAGATTGAAATTTATCCATATTCATTGATTGCTATTGATATTGAAATGTCTTTTGTGTACTGATTGATAAGTAAACCGCTCCGACAGGGTAGTGGGTAAATACTGTCGGCGATGTACACATTGATTACTTATGCCCTAGCTGGGAGGGGTTATGGTCCTGACCATAGGTTTTGATCAGTCTTATGCTTACTGATATTGATGTGATACTGATACTACTGGAGACTGTATGTTCGCATATAGTCCATACTGATACTACTGGAGACTGTATGTTTACATATAGTCCATCCCTTTATTTGTCTTATCTACATGATACGAGTATTATTTACCTGATCATTGATTCTAAACTTATATCTTATTGCTTACCATTGATATTTTTATTATCATATGCTTATATCTCATATATAATGATGTATGCATGCTCACTGAGTATTTTTATACTCACCTTATAGTGGTTTATAATTTTTATAGGTATGAGATATAGGAAGATGATTCCAAGTGAATTTCTTTTCCGACTTGGAATGTCAAGTACAGTAAGGTAGAATTTTATTTATTAAAGGTCATAGTGAAAATTCTTAGAGCTCCATGGTACTGTGTATAATTGGATGATTGAGTATTATAATGATATATGAACAGTGAAATATTTAATGTTATAGTGACATTCAAAATGTAATGTATAATGCATAATCATTGAAAATGTCAATAATAATAAAGTGATAAAGACAGTGACAGAGGTAAATGATAAAATGAAATTTTCATGTTTTGAAAAAGATTTAGAGGTGCTATATATGACTGTTGGACTGTGAAGTTGAGGGTATAAGGTTGGCAAAGTATTGGGAGTGTAAAAATAATTTTTAGTGCAAGCTGTGTAATTTATGAAAGATCCGGTTTTGGTTCTGGAATAGTATTAAAATTACAAAGGAAACTCTGACAAATTTTCTGTAAAATTTATAGGAAATAAATGGGATTTAAGTATTGATTAATGAATGAATATTGGTTGAATGATTGATAAATGGATTGTTCATGGGTTCTACGGGTTTCTGGTGACCTTAAGTCTACCCGTGCCTTAGGACCGTCACGGCCCAAAAGTGGGTCGTGTCACTTTTTTAGGGTATTACATTTATGCATCTTAACAATACCCCATCTGATATTCTTTTATATTGTTGCTCAGCTATCAATGCAAACTGTATAACCATTCTCCGTATGATAGCTCTATCTCTTTTTTGAGCTCCTTCGAGAAAATCTCTTTTTTTCATATACTTTTGAATGTCATGATACCATGGAGGATCATCTCCTATAACATTGATTACCCATTCTGATTGGTAACAAGGGATACCGCTTTTAACTAATATGATACGCTGTATAGGAAGCTTAAATGAGTCCTCCCACGCGTAAGCCAAACCAGCAAAAGCGTTAGCCATTTGGTTTTCATCCTTTGATATTGTCACACCCCAACTCTAGTGGTGCGACGATCCTAGGGCAAGGGTAGGCTTAAGGCCACCATAAACCCGTAGAACTCCCATATCCTGAATCTCATATACATTCATATCAAATCTAATATCATGCTATATCATATTCATAATCCATTCAAGCATAATTCATTTCTTTACTAT
>CANXYC010321491.1:0-12690 GCA_948193065.1 Aleurites moluccanus | reverse complement strand
TGTTCAATTGAAGAAATTGAGGTTGGTTTGGAAAAAAAAAAACCCCAAATTCGAACCTATTAGGGAAACTTGGGGTATTTGGATTGAGTCGGTGCAATTGGGCTTGAAAAAGTTCAATTGAAATGTTTAAATATAGAATTATGGGCTTTAATTGCAAAAATAGGGTTTGGATAGGTTAGACCTTGTTGGCCGAATGGTTTTGGCCCTTAAGTTAGGGTTTTTGTCTTACTTTGTACGTGCAATTGATATTTGCATGTGAAGTGGCAATTGGATGAGTGATTGTAGCTTATAGGAAGTGAATGGCATGTTTGAATTGAATATGAAGTGTATTTGGGTTCTTATGACCAATAAAGTTCAAAATACTTTGGCATGAAACCTAGGCTAGAACGTGAACCCAAACTTGTTTGAGTATACTTATAAGGTATGTTATTATGATTGTATGAAAAGAAAATGGGGTTTAAACTCCCTATAAGTATTATTTTGGAATGGCTAAGTGACTTAGTGAAATAAGGACCTTGAACATGAAAGTGACATGTGTAACTTGTTTGAAATGAGTGTGTATATGTGTTTGAATGTGCTATGTTGATTTGATATGGTGTCTTATCGGAGAGTTGGTGTGTATATAGGGGAGTCCTCCAAAGGAAAGGAGAAGGTGGGCGAGCAGTAGCGACTCGGAGCGTCGGAGGGGCTTTTTGACTTCTTGCACTCGAGGTGGGTTTATAAATATGTTTTTGCAATTCTAGTTTAAGGTACATGCATTTGGACATATTATATGACTTTTGATCATATCAGACTGATTTTAGACCGATATGGCCAAAGTTGCCCCTAAACATGCCAATCGGCCAAAATTGGGGTTGCCGAAATGGCATAAAATGACCTAAAACGGAAATGGCTATAAAAGTAATTCTATAAACCGGTTTGACCTCAAATCAAGCCTAATCATCCTATATATATGAATACTTATATCTTAGATATTAAATTTACATCATATATGTTGATAACATATAAAACCAGAAAGTCACTAAAAACGGAAAATAGACCCGTAATTTGGTAAGTCGCTGCGACAGTGCAACTGGGCTTGACGGGCCAAAATTATAATTTGTTCCCAAATGACTCTATACATGGTTATATGGATATACTGGCTATTTGGCACCTCATATGAGTTATACTTGTTGCATTTTCATCATGGTTTGGAACATTTGCATATGGTAACATAACAAGGCTACTTCGATGGTGTAGTAGGTAATTCCATCGATGGTGTGCACACTGGTACTACTTGCCCTAGCTAGAGATAGGGATATGGCTCTAGCCATAAGGACTGATCCTCATTATGACATTTATATGGAAATGGAGATGTGGACAGAAATGACAATGTTACTCAATTATTTGACCCAATCCTGTTTACCTTACGCATTTTGATCCATTCTATCATATTGTCATATCTCATCATATCTATAATTGTCTTATATCGATAACTGTCATCATATCTATATTTGACTTCATATTGATAAATTGGCATCATACTTAGTATTATCTTAAATAATCAGATGTGTATCTGTAAATTAGTAATGCATTTCATATTTATAGATCCACTGAGTATTTTATACTCACCCCTCTATGTTGAATCATTTCAGGAAAAGGAGAGCGAGACACGGTCATCCCCGGCTACTTTTGTAATTCCAGCCGCGGAGCTGTATAGTCTTTTCCTAGAGTAGTATAGTTCACTCCATGATATTAGTTGTATATGTATATTTGAGTATAACTTGTGGATATGTCAATATATAATTGTATGTTATGATGTATGTATATGAATGTATATATTTTAACAGGGGATGCAACTACTATGGTAAACACATATGATATTGGCATATGTATGAATGATATTACAGGGAATTGCCATATGATTTGTGATGTATGAAACCATTATATGAGTTGATTAAGATTATGTATTGTGAGTTGGCATAAGAAAGAACTGATATGAGTTGTGCATTGGAGGTTGACTTGGGGTTGATATTGACATTAGAAGTGTTTTTGTTATGTTTTTCTATTGGGGGAAATGTTAACATTACAGAGGAGACTCTGTCCATTTTTCTGTAAAAATTAAGTGTTAAATGAAAAAAAAATGTCATAAATAAATGGATAAGTGTAATAGAAACATGAATTATAGCATGTAACTTGGGTTCTTCGAGGTACTGGTTACCCGAATTGTTCCCGTACCCTAGGACCGTCACAGCCCTATAGTGTGGGATGTGACAATAAGGGCTCCTGTCCTTTTTCAACTTTTGAACAAATACAAACTTCCCATCTTTATTACAACCCGACCCACCCCTTATAGACTAATAGCTTAATAATTGGGGCATGGTTAAATCTAGCCATATGAATCAAAAGTAAACTCTAAAGTGTTGGCAATAATTCACTAAAGTCCTTATATATAATTCAAATCAGAATGACAAGTTTCTTTGCCATATGAAACTTGAGTGTCACATTCTCCCTGATGAATGTAGACAAAGGTTGATAAAGTAGTTTTTCTAACAAGTTGAATGGGTCACTAAAAAATGATATAAGAGTCAAAAGTCGAGTTTAATTAGGTCATATGTTGAGTTGGTAAATGAGTTGCAAGTCAAAATTCTCTAAAATTAAAATTTCCTTTTGTTGCATTGTTACAACCATTCCACTATGGATAACAAGGTCATAAGGAATTTCAAATAAATATGTATTGGTTGTCGTAGCTTCATACTACCCTTAAAGGCAAAGGGCTTAATAGGGTAGGTATATATACATATGTCAAAAATAACTAGCACGTGACTTTAAACACTAGTATATAAACTAGCTTTAGTCTGTGTTGTAAATTGTGAAATAATATTCAATATTCTCTCTGAATTCTCTTTATGAATTGTACTTTAACTCATTTTCCATCTTCTCTTATTTTCTAGATTGTGAGTACTAACAATAATTTTTAACAAACGTTGGTGTTCATTATGAGTGATTCTAATGTTATTTTGATTGTCTCCTTTCCAACTTAAATTTGGCACCTAACTTAATGATAAAAGTTGACTAGAGATGGAGATCGACCAAATTGAATCTTAGAGATTTCTAAGCTATTTTAAAGAGAATTAATTTTGAGGTTCCACACAATAGGAAGAATTTAAAAGTTCCAATTTTCTATTCCTTTATTTTAAAGATAATTCAAGAAATCGTTTCGAAATCAAAGAAAGATCATTTATAAGTATAGAAAATAAGAGAGAAGAATGTGATTCAACTTAACAAATCTCAATCAAGTTGATACAGTGACATTTTGACTGAAGGGGAGGCTCCTATTTATAATAGGAGGTTAGGAGATCAACTTTCCCAATTTCCCGATGTGAGATTTGGTGAAAATAAGTGTAAACAATGAGCTACCACTGTTTAGGCTTAGCATTGCTATCAGAAAGGGTGGCGGCGCCACCAAAAAGGGAGGGCGACAATGGCACGCCTTAGGGTTGGTAACTGATGGCAAAATGAAAAAATGTCCTAGTGCCACCAACAAAAAGAGTGATTAGAGAGGGCTGGCGACAGCCACATAATGGAGGGGCGGAAACCATTGGTTGGTTATAAGGGGGCACCTTACTGATCTATAATGTGAGCAATGCCACCCTTCAAGATGGGCGGCGCCACCCCTCTTTGAGGGTGGCAACAATGTCTCTTTAAGGTGGTAACCCACTACCTTGGTCTGCTCTCATTTGTTCTTCATTCGTTTTAGCCTGTTTTCAATTGTGAAGATTCTGAGATTTGCTAAAAGCACGTGTTCACTGGGTTACATTAGTCCGGAAAGACTGTCACCTCTGTTTATCTTCCTAGTTTGTTGGTAATTAATGAAGTGTAAGCAATGAGCCATAAAGTGCTTGTATGAGAATAACATGAAAAATATATGGATACTTAATTCTTACTAATTAAATGATTGAAAAGTGATGTTAAATGAGGTTCACATAAGATTTTACCGTCTGCCAATCGACTATTGTCCATATCACAATTATACATATAATTCTTAGATCTGAGGAGATGCATCTGTCTCATTTATAAGTAATTAGGGTTTGCTACTGTTTCATATGAGGATTATTCATATGCTAGCATATAGGTACATGGTGGCTCTAGTTGGTTATATAGTGAACCTATGATAAGCCATACATGGAATTTGTTCCTCCAAGTAAATGGGTTAAAGTCCTATCCTATCACGTTTTTCTCAATTATAAATCCTTGATTGAGGTATTTTAAATTTACTAAAAAGAAAGCTTACGAATGAGTTCGAGAAAAAATAAAATGACATATTCATATAGTGATAAATAATAGAATTTAATGTTTATAGGAACATTATGCAAAAAAATATCAAGTGGAGGGAGATATAAAGATCCTGGGTGGAAATATGAAACTCGGTTTCCAAATAAAATTACTAGAAGTATATATGATTATAGCATAAAAGTAATTTAAAGTGGTAGAGTTATAATTATATTGTGTTGTATTATTATAAGAAAACAATATATTTTAAATTAGTGGCAGAATCAGTAGGACAAAGGACTCAAAGTCATGTATAATTACTTAATAAGAGGGTGTTTGGATAGGAAGTTAAACGCTATAAATTGCGTTTTAGGAGGAAGTTAATGTTAAAATTAGAAGTTTTGTGGTTTTTGAAGTGTTTGGGTAAAAAAAGGAAACTAGATTATTTTTAGTATTTAACGCAAATTTTAAAAACTGGAGAAAAGAGTTTTATAATTAACGCTCTTTTTTAACAAAACTATATTATTTTAACAAAACACTATTTTTTATATTTTTATCCAAACACCCTCTAGATATATGAAAAGTATTTTTAATTTTTTAATTTATCCACTTTGGTCCACCAAAATTATATATAATTACTTAATAAGTACACCAAAATTATATATAATTACTTAATAAGTACATAAAAATTAGTCTTAGTTTTTTAATTTATCCACCAAAACTTATTAAAATTATATTTTTTTCATAAAATTTTATCTACTATAAAAATTGTCCCTTCACATTTTTCAAAATTCCATTTATATATACATATAAATTTTAAGTATATTTCAAATGAATATATGCATTTAAACTCTTGTTTTTTAAATTTTTTTTATTACACATATGTTTCATATTTTTCTTTTTAAACGTATATATAAGGTGTCAAGTTCTTAAAAATTTTATTTTCTTAGCAATATATTATATTATTATGGTACTTAAAAATTAATTTTTATAGTGTAATTTTTCTTTTTTATTCTTTTTTTTGTCCTCCAATTTTTAAAAATTGGTTCCGCTCCGATTATAATATTTAAATTCATTAAATATAAACTTATAAATTTATTTCTTGTATTATTATATTATATTCTTAATTTCAATCCAATTATATATCACCTTATAATTTTAAGTATTTTATAGATAATTTTTCTCATATTTTTTATTTATAATTCTTCCTTTATACTTTTATAATATATTTTTTAAAATTTTATGCAATATTAATTTCCAATTTTAAATTAATATCGATATTTTAAATGATATTAATATCGATATTGTAATAGGTATCAATATTTAAATATTTGATACCAAGAAACCTTTTGGCTAGTTGAATAAAATATTGAAGAAGAAACTCCATTATCATTTCATCCCCTTTCCGCACTAACTGCCATTTTCACCGCCAAATTCTTGACTGCTATGACCACCGCTATCACTCTATTTTGCTGGCAAAATTTAGTAAACCTGAAAAATTAAACAATTCAAAATTGTTGTGCGGAATTGGCAATGGCAAATCTCCACCGTTCATCTACGCATTGTCACCTCAGTTGTCGATGTCGACTACACAACTATCTCCATTGGTAACTCAGCTTTTCATGTCTCTTTCTATATTTGGCCACACGTTTTTCCACTAATTTTCCTTTAAATATTTCTCACACGTGTACATTTGCCTATGGTTTGCTTAATACTTATTAGAATTACTAGTTTAATAACCAACGCCTTGCACGGCCTATATTTATTTATTTTTTAAAAACTTTATAATAAATATTATATATGTTTAACAAAGAAATTAAATTGATATTTATACTTTAAAAACAATAAAAAAATGAATATAAGACCAGTACCATTTATGTGATAATTAATTCAATTTTAAATTTAATATGCAAATATAACTTTTATTTTATTTTTATTTTTAGTGTTTTTAGTTATCTATTATGCTTTTTTTCTTTTAGTTTATTTAATGTAATTGATAAATTATATCAATAATAACTATTTACTATTTATCTTCTTTCATTATTTTATAAAAAAATTATAAGAAATAATAAAAAAAATTAAAGTCATTATAATTTTACTAAAACTTAAACTTCAATAATTAATTATTAATATATTGTCTAAAGACATTCCAATATTGAGTTAAAATTGAAACTCGAATATTTATTTTATTTATATAAAATTTGATCTTAAAATTTTACTGGATATGAAAATATCCCTCATAGCTCGCAATAAATAATCATTAATTAATATATAAGTTAAAAAGATTAAAAATAGAAAAAAAAAATATGAAAAGTTGCAACAATATATAATGCTAAATTAAAAATAAGAAATTTCAAATATAAAAATAATGCATAAACATTATGGAAATATTGAGAGAATACGTAAAACTAATAATATAAATATATATTTACATATTTATACAGTACAACACATCCAAAACCTATAGAAAACAATCTCTTAAACAAAATTATTGATAAAAAAAAAAAAAAAATTACGTAAATTGCTTTTTAATCCTTAAGGTTTAACTTAATTGTAATTTATTAAATATGAAAGTGGTAATTTTATAAATACAACAATAACTCAGAATACAATTAGTTGCTTTGTTTAATCTGTTACAAGTTTGTTTCTTTAGTTAGAATTAGTTGATTAGTTTAGTTAGCTGAGCTGGAAGTCATATTATGTATAAAAAGACACAAGTGAATAGCAGTAAAGAAGTGTACTATTTTTGTTCATTTCAATTCATTTTTTATTAGTAAAGTTAGTTTCTCTCAAGAACTCAATCGAGGGTTCTTGAATTTTTACATAGTATCAGAGCTTAGCTCTGCTTGCTTGATTGATTGAATATAACATAGAGTAAACTTGTTGATTAAGCGAAATAGATTCAGAAGATGAATTGCATAATATGAATCAAAGAAAGCATAATACAGAAAATAGAACAATGAATGATCTAGCTTTGGGAGATCCTTTGACGCTTCAAAGTTCATATCATTTTGGAATGTTGTTAGTCAGTGCACCACTAACAAGAAATAATTTTCTTTCTTGGAATCGTTCGATGAGGATTGCTTTGAAGGCTAAGATGAAATTAGGGTTTGTAGATGGTAAATTGGAGATGCCTAAAGAAGATTTTATTGATTTTGAAACTTGGCAAAAGGTGGATAGCATGGTTATATCGTGGAATCTCAATTCAATTTCTAAAGACCTAGCTGAGGCATTTTTATACACTAGCAGTGCAAAGGGGCTATGGAACGAACTAGAAGAGAGGTTTGGGAAAAGCAATGACCCCATAATTGTAATGCCCTATAAATTCCTAACACACATGTATGATTTAATTTTCAGAATGTGGTTCATTAGTCTTGAAATGATGGAAAATAATTTTAGAGACACAGTTAGAAAACGAACTTATTACTTTTTTGAAAATCAGCGGTATCGGGAACACTGCCGAGAAATTAGCAGTCCGTTCAATAGAAAAATTTCTGAAGTTGACCTGGGGGGTAAAAGATTACTATAATGCATGTGTAATTTTAGTAAAAAGAAAGAAGTGAAAATCATTTAGGAACACTGAAAAGTAACTAATGGCAAAATCGTAAATAAATGGAAGTTTAAGGTGAATAGTGGAAATGGGTATGTCGGAGTTACAAAATGACTCTGTAACTATTTTTATAAATAAGTATAAATTAAAATAAGGTTATTTATTCCCCTCTTCGAATTCCAAATCCTGACAAAATTGACAGAATAAATTACAGAAGATTTTGGACCAAAGTGTGATATATGAAAGTTCGAGAATTAAGTTATAATTTGCCAAATTGAATTTTCTATTTATTTCTTACTTAGCCAAATTTGTTCATCTTTCTTCTTCTTCTTCTAAGAAGCTGAACCACCTTCCCATTCTTCTTCGTCATTTCTTGCAAATTTCTTAAGTTAATTGATGGAAAAGTGAAGTATTTATCTAGTCTTCATTTCTATCATCAATTTGTAGAAATGTGTAATACCCAAAAAATTTGCATAACAAGTTTTAGTGAATAAAGTTCTCAGTATGTGGATTAAAATTATCGAAATGACCAATAATAATTTTGAAAACTCAGTTAGAACGAAAAACGAGAAAATTTTTCTGAAATCGTCGATACCAATATCGCTAACGGAAAATAGCAGTACGGTCGACAGATGAATTTCTAAATTTGGATTGAGGGTAAATGATTATGTATATTCATGTATGAATACAATAAAAAGAAAGATGAGAAAAATGTTTAAGAACACTGATAAAAATAACAATGGCAAAACCGTAAATAAATGGTACTTTAGCTGAATAGTGAATTTCGATAGTCTGAGTTTCAGAACGGTTCTGAAACTATTTTTATTTATTAGTATTAATAAAAATATGATGTTTAAACATTCACTTTGAATTCCAATTCCCGACGAAATTGTCAGAATAATTTACAGAGCGAAAAAGGACCAAAAGTAAATTTTGAAAAATTGGAGGACCAAAACGATAATTTGCCAATTTTTGTCTTACTATAAAAGCAAGACTTAGAAATTTTTGGCTGAAATTTCTCTCCTCCATCCGTAGCTCCATTTCTTCATTTTCATTTGATTTCTTTCATTGATTTGTGAAGAAAAGTTGTTACAAACCTAAAACTAAATCCATACAAACATTAATCTATCAAAATTAGCCATAGGAATGCAAGGAAATTGAAGAATTTCTTCAAAGGGATTTCAGACACTTTTAGGTAAATTATGTAAATTGTTTGTTTGTTGGTTTTTATGGTTTAATTAGGTTAATTTGATGATAATAGGATTGGGTAAATGGTTTAATTGCATCAATTGATGCATTAAACAATTTTCCCTAATTTTGAAATCCTAAATTGACGTTGTGAGTTTGGATTTTGTGTATATGGATTAGGATGTGTAAATTGGCTATAGAATAAATTAATTGGGTATTAATTGATGTTCATTTGGTTATAGGAAATTCGTTTGAAAAAAATCGCCGATTACGGCCTAAACCGAGAATTTGAGGGATTGGGTAGCAAATCTATTGTGCTTGGTGATTTGGAGTGTTAGGTGAGTCTACTATACATCAAATTACTTACCTAAATTGATAAAATACCATTTGGAATCCAATCGTGAAAAATACATTGTGGTCGAAGCCTAATTGTGCAATTTGCCTAGTTTTTGTTCATACTTTTGACTTGTTGTTCCATGCCTAATTGAGGCCTTTGATGAAGATTATTGAGTTATGGTTGTTGCTATTAAATTGCTTTCCATATGCTTGTTTATTGATAATTGGGGCAATATCAATATTGCACCAAAACCATGTCGAAAAATCCGTAGGCCAACCAATTTGAATGCCATCGTCGCCAGCGACAATAGCATGCCAATTGCGTTAACTTTTTGCACGCAAAATGACCAAATTATGGTTGTTCTCATTTTTGGTCGTTAGACCTTTGGTCATTGTTTTATCTATTATTATAGATTTTTTTTTTTGAATTTATGCTCATCCAATTGATTTCTGATGAGTTATTGATATTGCCGATGCCGTTATTCTGAAATGGTATCTATCGATGTGTTTATCGTTTCTATGGACTCTAACTTTGTTTCATGTCTTTGTTGATTTCCAAACTACTTGAATTGTCATTGATTGATTGATATTGAGCTTGTTGAGATGGAGGATACCATTTTGTATAATGGTATCCATTGATAAGTTTCTTTCTTATATTGACCTTAATATAGTATGATAGAGCTACCGATCCGATAGGATAGTGAAAAAATATTGTCGGCCTTGTACACATTGTATTATTGGTACCCTAACTAGGAAGGGTTATGGTCCTGGCTATAAGACCTGATCAGTCTTACGTTACTGATATTGATATACTGGAGACTCTATGTTCACATATAGTCCATATTGATGTTACTAGAGATTGTATAATTTTATATAATCCATCCCATTATCTGTCCTTTTCCTTATTGTGCCGAGCCTATTATATTTTTATTGGCCTATTCTGGCAGTTTCAGGCACTGTTTCCATAAATTGTTATTATCGAGCTTTTGATATCTTTAAATCTTCCATGTGATATTGATTCTATTGATGTAATTGTTTACTTACAGTCATATTATGTACTTGATACTGTAATTACAGAGTTTTCGAGCAGATTGATTCATTTGTTTCATCTGCTTACTGCTTATTGATATTCCATACTTGTTTTATTGGCGATGCATATTAGATTCATTGAGTATCATATATACTCACTCTCTCACTGCTTACCCTCTGCAGGTGCAAAGTAGGAGGCAGATTCCTGGTTCTTGTTTCCCCAAGGAATTCTGCAGTCTGATAAAGACAATGTAATTACTTTAAACACTGCATCTTTATATATGTATATTAGATGTTCTATGGGTATTGTATAATGGTATAGACAGATTGTTTATGTAAGTGTATGAGACATTTTGAAGTATAAATGTATAAGATTATGGAAGTTACAGACTGAATGGCAGAGTGATAGAATGAATAGTATTTGTGTGAGTGAATGGTTATATATATGTTGTTATGTGATTGATGATGGGTTCCCGCTGCAATATTGGTTATAGATATGTTTTCGCTGCAATATTGTTATAGGATTGATGAGATTGATGGGTTCTACGGGTGCCGGGTGCCTCGGCATCTCCTGCACCCTAGTACCGTCACGGCCCACGAAATCAGGTCATAACAGAGGTGGTATCAGAGCTCTGTGTTTATAGATATTAGAGCACTAGGTTACGAATGAATAGTAACAAGGTTACAGAGGAAATAGTAACTAAGTATAGTATGAGTAGAGTTAAGTATACCATGGTGCCTAGGAATTCCTATTATGTCTATTGATGTGTTCATCAAATGTGTATAAGCATTCTGTGTTAACGTACTATAATAAGATTGTTCCTATTTTCTGTTGTCTGTAGTGACAAAAATGTCCAACGACTGAGACAGAGATACCAGAGAGGCAGAGGTAGCATATAGTGAGTCCCTGCTCAGGAAAGTTTCTGTTTCTGAGGGACTATCTAGATCTCGATGGACTACAGGGGATACAGAGAGGACTGATGACCTCTGGAGAATGGAAATGATGCAAGGAATAATGGAATTGTGATGTGAATTAGATGAATTGAGGCGGGAATGACATAATATGCAGCCACCTCCAGCAGCACCAGTAGTGCCACCCCAGGTTGCATCAGCTGCTACTCCTGATGCTCCAGTATAGTTAGTAGTGTTTCTAGGAGAACCTGTTATGCAGGGAGCCCGCTGAGTTATTGATGAGGGTGAAGTATCTATGTTTAGCTTTTTGAAGCTAAATTTGCTAGAATTCAGATGTGATAGAGGCGATGAGCTGATTGATTTTATAGAGTCGATTGAACAAGAAACCTGATTCAATTTGAACAACTGGTGCAGGGTAACAACTCTATTGAGGAATATGCTGAGGAATTTATTAGATTGAGCAGATATGCTACGCGTATTGCTCATATTGAGTCAGACTTGATTGTAAGATTCAGAAGAAGATTACATGCCTCACTTCACAATGTCTTGATTGCTACAGAGTTTACATCTCTGACAATTATCATTGATAAGGCTAATCAAATGGATGAAAAGTATAAGTTAGAGAGAGCTAAAAGAGATCAGAAAAGAAAAGTTGGACCTAGTTCTCAAACTAAAAGAGATGAGGCCAACTTCCAACTGAGACAAATATAGCATATGCCTAAATTTGATCAGAGACCTTCATTAGGTAATCAGAGGAGGAGGACTCTGAGTAGAGGGCCTCCAATGCAGTCAGTATCTATTTATTCACAAGGATTTTCTCGACTTATTACCCAGATGCCTAGTATGCCCATTTGTGACTTTTGTGGTATAAGGCATGGAGTGGAGTGCCGTAGACAGTTAGGTGCTTGCTTGAAATATGGGCAATATGGCCATTTCATTAATAGATGTCCTTTATAGGGCAATCAACAACCATCTGCTACAGAGTCTCAGCCTATAGTACAAATGAGTTTGAATATGGCTAGAGAGGCTCCTAGTAGGGGCAGAGGTAAAGAACAAGGTTCTAGCAGTAGTCAGGCCCCAATACGTAGAGGCCAAAGGAAGAGTTTTTGCTGTTAACACACAAGAGACATAGAAAACTGATAATGTAGATACATGTATGATTTTAATACAGAATGATATAACAGATGCATTAGTTGACTTTGGTGCCATACACTGTTTTGTTTGCATCACATTTAAATAGAGAGAGATAAATTATTGAATTTGCCCTTAGAGACAACTACACTTATTGTAACACCTCAGCTTAGCCTGAACCAAATCCACATAGAGATCTTCGGGGGGAGATTTTTAATTTCTTTATATTGTTATGTTTATATATATTTATGCATGAAATTGGTATTTATGCATGTTATTTGAATTAGTTCTAG
>CANXYC010321385.1:0-13790 GCA_948193065.1 Aleurites moluccanus | reverse complement strand
TATTATACATATGATATATTTATGTATATAAATATTTTAATACTATAATGGTGTTACTTTATACATAATGCATTTACTGCATTCTTATGCTCATGAACTCACTGAGTATTTTTATACTCGTTCCTTTAGTGTTTGTTGTTTTTTCAGGTCTTCGGTGAGGCCCGTAATCCATTGGCAACATTTCCTTCTGCCGTGGAGATCTTTGCATGTAAAACTCCAATCTTAAAATAATGTAATAGAAAATAAGTGGAACAGTCCTATGGTACTGTAATTAGATTATGGCATGTAGATAATGTTAAGTTTGCATGTATATATTTTTATATATTGAGTATAATAAATATTTGTGTATTCATATATGATTGTGGTATATGTTATATATATATTGATGGAGATATTGAGATTGTTTGGAGATCCAGAGGGATCATGATGCTTGAGATGAGATTGGATATTTTTGAAGTGTTTTTCTTGTTATTGATTTTTTTGGCATAGTCCTATTTTAGGGGAGATGCTGTCGAATTTTCTTCAGCATTTTCAAAATTAATTGAGTTATATTTGATTGTTGCATGTCATATAGATTGTTATTTGGGTTATACGTGGTACCGGTCACCTATGCATCACCCGTACCCTAGGACCGTCACGACTTCCTAGATAGGTAATGACAGAAGAGGCGAAGAAGCATTGTCGAGGTAGCATATGCGAGGAAGAGTTGCGAGGAGAGTCTGGCGAGGCAACATATGCGAGGTAGCATATGCGAACTGGACTGTGCGAGGTAGCATTGCCGGATCAAGTTTGGCGAGCTGGAAAGTGCGAGCTGGGAATGCGAAGTGGAAATGGCGAGCTGGCTTAAGAGATGGAGCCTTGCTGAGGCAGATTGGCGAGCTGGTTGGCATGTTTCTGGGGCAGTGTTTATTTAAACACAGCAACCCCAGTAGCAATTTTTCACGATTTTTCCCTTCTTTCTTTCTTTCGTAAATTCAGTCTTTTTCTCATATTTGTTCCATTTTATATTCTAAGGCATTAATACTCAAATTAATGCGTTAGACTTCTAGATTATTCTATATTAAGGCAGAAATCATCAAGATTTGAGCAGTAACCTCAGAATTTCTGTGGGTTAGGATAATTAATTCTAGGTATACAGAATTTATTACTAGTGATCTGGAATCATTAATGGTAATTATTATGGGAGAAATCAACTTGGTGAGATTGCCATGAACAGTAACTCTGAAAATTTAATGCAAATTAAATGTAGTTTTTTCTTTAAGAGATAAATGAAATTGTTGTTGGGAATTAAGGAATAGAGACTCTAAGATAATTAATTAATAGGAAATCATGTTGAATATTATTGGTTTGGAGAAACCCTAATTTTGTATATTTGGAAAATTTCTTAGGAGGAAAAATTCAAAATTGATTGAGGAAATTATAAGTGGGCAGATTGCTAAGAGGAATTTAAGAGAAAATTTGTGTAAGAGGTAAGCATGAACATCCCATTTGATTATTGTTCTTTGAAATTGAAATGACCAAGTGTTCTTATATTTGATTATCCTATTGTATATATATATATATATATATATATATATATATATATATATATATATATATATATATATATATATTTGAATAATGTGAATGGCTTGATCAACCTTCTTGGATCAAGTCTATATGCTTCTTGCTTATGAAACCGATTTAAATGATGTTATATGATGATGATCTTGCGACCAATATACTTCCTATCAGATTAAAATCCATGACCCATGGATAAAACGCTCTTCCCAATGAGAGTAAATTCATTGGTCCATTGTGCACTTTGGGAGCCCAGCCGATAGGGTTTTTATCGAAGTTTCACCTAGAGGGGTCCAGGAGCACTAGGCGCATGCCTGGCCAAGCATATGTGCACGTTAAGGTAGCAAGGCTATCGATATGTATGATATGATATGAGATCAGTTCTACCAGATAAGATTTGATAATGCCATTCTTTGTGGGCATTTTTTGTTCTAAATATGAACCATAATTTGAATTTTGACATGATTTGATATAGCCAAATTATTATGAGAACCGCATTTCTTTCAAGTAAAGTTCATGACCTCTTTCATGCCTATATGTATAATTATTTGTTCATGACCATGATTCGATATTCAGTTCTTATTGTATAATATTCATATCTTACTGAGTTGAAGGCTCACTCCTCTTTTGTGGATTTCAGGTGATAGCTTAGCTTATGAGGGGGCTAATAGAGAAGATCGGGCTTCTTGACTTATTTACTCCAAGAAGCTTCATTGTAATAATTCTTTTGAGATATTTTGTATATTTATTAATGGTATTATGATACAATATGTATTGGAGTATACTCTAGAGCTCCGTAGTTAGTCATTCGAGGATACTAGAACATTTTTTATGTATGATTGTTACCTTTTGGGGTACTCTTGTTCCTCAGTGATGTGAGATGTCTCTTTTGATCATTAAGGAACAAGAGAAAAATATGAAATGATGATAGAAAGATATAACTGATTTTGATTATATGTATGAACATGATAGATGTATGGTAAAATATGTAATAATTCTTTTGAGATATTTTGTATATTTATTAATGGTATTATGATACAATATGTATTGGAGTATACTCTAGAGCTCCGTAGTTAGTCATTCGAGGATGCTAGAACATTTTTGATGTATGATTGTTACCTTTTTGGGTACTCTTGTTCCTCAGTGATGTGAGATGTCTCTTTTGATCATTAAGGAACAAGAGAAAGATATGAAATGATGATAGAAAGATATAACTGATTTTGATTATATGTATGAACATGATAGATGTATGGTAAAATATGATGTTGATGAGATTTATGATTTGTGAGTTCTACGGGTTTATGATGGCCTTAAGCCTACCCTTGCCCTAGGACCGTCGCACCACTGGAGTTGGGGTGTGACATTGGGAAAAACAAGCTATATAATATTAATAATTATATGATTTATAAATTTATTTGCAATGTATGTGTAATGTGTATATGTAATGGTTATCATTAAATTTTTGATGTTAGAATTTATTTATATCTAGATTTATGAGTCGTTACTATTATTATTACTTTTATTATTTTCTATATGATATTTTTATTTGGGATGAGATAAATACTTGAACCTCCCATTTTACCGAGTTTCTCTTGGGCTTCGACCTTATATGTTATATATATTTGGCCTGTGGGGAATGATCTGGTGTATACTTCATAGTGCTTATATGTTACTCGGATTTTGAACCTTATATGTTATACGAGTCTTAAACTTTATATGTCTATGTGTCACAAATGTGTAAAAGTGTTCAGTTAGAACTCTCCCCCATTACTTATTTTAAATAATTATTTGTGAACTTATAAGTATATATAAAAAAAATTATTTGTATAAATGATATATGAAATTTACTTGCTCTTATGTTATATAATTTTAAAGAAAGTATTCAATGATTTATTTAAGCTATTATTGGTATTTGAATTATTGTTAATTATTGTATATGTGCTAAGCATGTATATGTCCAAACTGTTAGGTTTTTTCCTTACGTTTATATATTTTCTCACTGAGAGCGTTATTTGCTCACTCCTTCAAATTTTAGTTTCTTTGCAAGTCTATAGTCTTATTTTTGGAAAGGCTTTCTTCATTTCTTCCAAAGCCAAGCCATTGTCTTAAGGGTAGTTATGAATAATTTCATTTGAGAGTATTTTAGTTGATTTCCAAATATTAGTTGTAATGAATTTTATTTGATTTGTTATTATTGATTAATAGTATTTAAAAGTAATATTTGGTAGATATAAGTAATTAACTAAGTGTTCAAATGTTATTTCATAGGTTATATGTATAGTATTTGTTAGGCTTGTAAGGTTAGATTCAGGTCTAACTTTACTAACTTCACGTCGGTCATGGCCCCAAATTTGGGTCGTGACAGCCACTAACTGCATGAAATACATATATTTAGTAAATTAAAATAAATCTAAAGACTCTAAATTAGGTGTGATAAACTTCTAATGGATTAGATGTACCAATAAACCCTAATTAAACTAGAAAATACAAGGAAATAAATCGAAGTGTTAAATATATTGTACATGAGTTATATATGCTGGAACTATGAATTTATTTGGTCCATTTAGAGTACTCCAAAATTCTGATTTTTAGTTAAATTAAGGTATAAGAGATGGGCTTCATAAGGATAAATTTTAGGAATTTTCTATAATTTGAAAGCCTACATAATAAGTCAAGAAACTTGCCAGCGGATGCTTGGTTGGTGAAACAGGCAGTTGGCTGCCTTTTGGCTTTAGGACGATCTGTCTACCTACAAATCAAGTAGTTCTTATTCATGTCATTTCCTAAGACCTTAAATTAAACCTTTGTAGCTACCTATACACTAGAAAACACAAAATAACCACGAAACTCAAGCTAAACTTCTCATTAAAAAATTTGCCATATCTGGGTGACCTAGAAATTATATAGCTCTTTTGGATAGTAAATATTTTATTTATTTTCTACCACAAAAGCTTCAATTGATAAGGCAATTTAAGACTTAAAACTTTTTATTTTACTTATTTAATTATGGATGCATTAGAGTTAATGAAAAGATTAAATTTTACATGTTCAAAGTCATAGAATTAGACTAGGCGAGTAATTAAAAAACCTAGGGTATAAATGGGTTGTTTGTGTAAATTTACATATATTCATGTTTATGTTATTGAAATTTATTAATTAGACATATGATTAAGGTTGAGAAAATGACTGAGAACAAGTAAAATTTATAGAATAAGAATTAATTCGCTAATAGGGTAATAAAACCTAATTTGTCATATGCATAAATTCTTAACTGTAACACCTGAGATTTCTTTTGCTTGTATGTATTTTGGAATTCTTGTATTGATATATATAAGATTTGTTATGGAATGTTTATTTTGGAAGTGAGATTTATTTGTTTTGATTTGAATTTCAGAGTTTGTGTTTATGTAGAATTTTGTAAATCTATGTTCAAGGTTTTAAAAAAAGAATTTGAGATATGTTGTAACCTTATGTGTTTAGTTTAAGTAGAAGAAAAAATTAAGGCATTTAGACTTTTGTAGATCAAGATAGAGTTGGTTTAGCATGTACTGCCGAAATGAATTTTTCAGCTTCTGTCGTGAATAGTAACTTTAAACAGTAACCATGAATAGTACTCGTAAACAGTAACCGTGAATAGTAACTATGAACAGTACACATAAACAGTAACCGTGAACAGTGCACGTGAACAGTAAACCCGGGGTTTATTTTTTTAGCAGTAGCTTTCTTTCTTCCTTTTCCTATTCTTTCTCTCTTCTTTTCGATTTCCTATTTCTCTCAATCATAAGTCATTTTTCTTCATTTTTAAGGTTTTAATATTCCAATTAAGCCTTATTAATGTTAGAAAACACAAATTAAAGACTATAAAAGAATCAATTCAAGTCAAATTCTTCAAAATTTCTTTGGAGGAGAAAATAATGTAATTTTTTCAAATCTTTTTTCTAGCTTGAGTTAAGTTTTTTGTTAGCTATAATAGTTATTTTTAAGTTGTAGGTGATCTTTTGTGAATAGTAATGACTAATAATTATGGTTAGATTTAGTAGTATGAAGATTTATGATTTTTGGATGAATAGTATTATGAATAGTATATTTTCTTTATAACTATTATTTATCCTCTATTAATGGTTAAATTAATGCTAGAATTTGTTTACAGAGAATCTAAGGTGGTTAGAATTTATGGAGAATCATGTTATGTGATTGTTTTGAGAAAACCCTAAATTTTTGAATTTTGAGGATTTTTATTTAGGAGAAGAGAACTTAAGGAATTAAGGATCTTTTATATTTGAGCAAGAGTTGAGCTTGACTGGAAAGTTTTTTAGTGCTAAGAGGCAAGTGTAGATTTGGTTTCATGTATATGATTCTCCATATGAGAATTTTTGCTAAAGTATATTATATTCGTATATATGTATATGTTATTTATGAATTTAATTTATTGAAACCCTCCTTAAATAAAATCTTTGAATGTTGATAATGACTTGGTTATTTTTCTTGGACCAAGTTTATTAATAAGCCTTTGTTATGCATAATATGATATGTTATTTATATGTTGTGATCTCTTGATCACTTTCAATTATTGTTAAACTAATACTTGAAATGTATATCACGGAACATACATTATAGAATATTTTTTCCAATGAGAGTTAATTCATTGGTCCAATGTGCACAGAGGAAATATGGCTAATAGGGTATAGTATCAGTGTTCCACCTAGAGGGGATCACAAGCTCTAGGCATATATCTGCTGTAATACCCGTTAATAAATATTTTATTTATTATTTAATTTCTGATTATTGAGATGATTGTGGATAGATTAATGTTTGGAGAAATTCTGAATTTTTGTATGCATGAAAGATTTTGGTGAGTCAGTTTTGTGGTTTTAAAAGAGTAAATCATAAGAGTTGCAGATTTTTATACTATTTATAAAATCTGTAAAATTGTTCTGAAAAATTCTGTGTGTGTAATGAGATATTCTCCTCAACCAGAATCTGTCTAGCTTTCTTTTTCTGCAGTAAGTTTGATGTGTATTCTGAGAATGTGGAAATTTGAGTTTGTTTATTATTCTTCTGTGTTTGGTAGTGGCTGTTTGAGTTAAAAGTGTAAACAGGAAAAATGTTCATTTGTGTGTTATATTAAGGGCTGTGATTTCAATGAGATTGGATAACTGCAGTTTAAGAGATAGCTAATTTAATCAGACCTGCTCGGTCAGTTTTTAGAGAGTAAAGTCTGGGTGAATTTAGAAATTCACCATAAATTGTGTAGATCTCCTTTTTTATTTGAGTTTTGGTTATGAAGGACTCCTGAGTGTATATTTTAAGTGACAAAAATAATCAAGGAGATTGGGTGTCTGTAGCTCAATTGCGAGCTGGTTCGGTGCGGAGTGATAAGGAGGGTTTTCCAGCTCTACAGAATAGGTAGTGCGAGGTGGCATATGCAAAGTGGGATCTGCGAGTTGGCATATGCGAGGTGGGATCTGCGAGGTGGCATATGCAAAGTGGGATATGCGAGGTGGCATTGCGAAGTGGAACTTGGCGAGGTGGCATATGCGAAGTAGGATATGCGAGGTGGTATATGCGAAGTGGGATTTGGCGAGGTGGCATATGCGGAGTGGGATATGCGAGGTGGCATATGCGAAGTGGAACTTGGCGAGGTGACATATGCGAAGTGGGATATAAGAGGAGGCATATACGGAGTGGCATATGCGGAGTAGCATATACGAAGTGAGTTTGGAAAAGTGGGAAGTTGAGAGGCTGTAACCTATTTTAAAAGGAGAAGCAGTAGCTGTTTTCACGATATCTTCTTCTTCTCTTTTTTTCGTTCGTTCTCATTTCTTCTCATGTATTTCTCAAATCTGTCCCAATCATTTTTTTTTATGTATTAATACTCTAAATTAATACATTGAATCATTAAGATAGCGCATTTAAGGCTGTGATCATCATTTTCAAGTTAGATTCTTCTATAACTCAGTTTTGGGGAAAATAAGGTAATTTTCTCCAAATTTCATTTTCTCCAAATTTCATTTTCTCTTTAGATTAAGAATTTTGATAGATATAATAGATCTATATGAGTACATAGATTCTATTATAAGTATTTAAGACTATTAATTTTAATTAATAATTAAGATACCAGAATTTATGGAATTTAATTAATAGTGACATGAATAGTAAGTAGGTTCTTAAACTTCAGATTTTCTTTAAGAGATAAATTAAATTGATGTTAGGAGACAATAATAAAGGCTATAAGATGATTAAAATTATAAAGAATCATATTATGTATTGTTGATTGAAGAAACCCTAATTTTGAACATTTAGAGAAATATCATAAGAAAAGAAAACTCAAGAAATTAAAGGAGATTTATTGGCTGTGCAAGTAACTGAGGATAAATTGTTTTGAGGTAAGTATGAACATTGCATATGCATATTGCTTCTTTGAAAAAAACTGTCCAAGCCTTCTTAATGTCCACATATAAGTTTCACATGTTATGTGACATTGTATTACTAACCTGTTAATTGAAATTCCCATGATATTCTCAAACAATGACAATTTGTTACATGTGATTACCATATATATATTGTAAATGACTTTGTCATATTTCCTTGGACCGAGTTCATATGAAACCGAATTGTAACTTGACAGAATTTATATTATATGTTGATAGTCTTGTGACCAATATGTTTTCTTATAAGATTGCAAGTATATGACCCATGATATGGATAGAACGCTCTTCCCAATGAGAGTAAATTCATTGGTCCATTGTGCACTTTAGGAACCTAGCTTATAGGGTTTTGATCATTGTTCTACCTAGAGGGGACCATGAGCTCTAGGCATATGCCTGGCCAAGCATGCATTTGCGATAAGGTAGCAAGGACTACTGATGCGCTCTGTTGTGATAGGTAGCAAGGCTACTGATGCACTCTGCAGTTCTATCATGTAATTTGATAGTGCTATTCGATTGTGAGCACTTCTGTTCTTGTATGCATTACCTTATGATATTTTTTTTACCCATGTTCTTTGGATTGACCTTTCCTTTAGACTGAAATTTTTATATTGCATGTTCATATCTTACTGAGTTGAAGGCTCACTCCTCTTCTGTGGATTTCAGGTGATAGTGTAGCTTGAGAGGGAGCTAATATAGAAGACTGAGTTTCTTGATTCATCCCCATGAAGTCTCCATTTTAATTATTTTGATACACACACACACACACACACATATATATATATATATATTCATCGGATTGTATTATGGCAATGTATGTATGAGGAGTATACTCTAGAGCTCCATAGTTAGATATTAAGGATGATATTATTTTGACATTTGAACTGTTACATTTTGGGCTGCCTTTGTTCCTTAGTGAAGTGGGATGTATCTTTTGACCAGTAAGGAGCAGAAGGAAATTATATGATGATAAATATAAATGTATGAATTATGATTACATGAACCATAGAAATGAATATTGTAATGATATCTATATTTGTTAGGAATAGGTAGTATGAATGAGATCCAGATTATGAGTGTTCTACGGGTTTATAGCGGCCTTAAGCCTACCCTTGCCCTAGGACCGTCGCACCACTGGAGTTAGGGTGTGACACCTGCGCAAGCATATATGTCACGTGAAGGTAGCAAGGCTACCCAAACATTATGATATGATATCAGTTATATGTTATGTTTATTTGATAATGCCATTCTTTATAGGCATTTATGTTCTTAATCAAATCATGATTTGATATTCATATATGTATTATGAAATGATTGGATAGTGCTACCCTTTGTAAGCACTTATAATGTTAATGTATATGTTAAGATTTCTTTCTAGTACCCTGGTACATGTTTAAAATTTGCTATTTAAGTATTCTATATAAGTTATTAATTTTGATTGTTTACATTTTACTAAGTTGAAGACTCACTACTTTTCTATGGATTTCAGGTTTTAGCTTAGTTCGAGAGAGAGTTAATCTTGAAGACAGAGCTTCTTGATTTCCTTCTCCACAAGAAGACTCTTTTATGTAATATTTTTGGATAATAATTGAATTATATACATGTATTCATGTCTATGAGAAGTATACTCTTAGAAACTCCGTAGATGTGTGTGATGTTGCTTATTCTTTTGTTGCCATGGATGGCATTGTAGACTTTCCCTTATTCCATATTGATGTTAAAATTATCTTTTGATCGGTAAGGAACAAGAGAAAATGTCATATCAGTTTGATGAGATATATAAGATATGGATGTTTGGCATGATGCTAGTATATGTAGTATGTTTGATCCAGGTTAGCTAAGGGTTCTACGGGTGTATGGTGGCTTTATGCCTACCGTTGCCCTAGGACCATCGTACCAGTAGTTTTGGGGTGTGACATTAACATTAATTATATATTTCAATAGTTAATTAAATTAGTTAATAATGTAATTGATATTTATGAGTTATTAACATAAGCAAATAAAGCTTTGAACCTTAATAAATTAAAACCAAGTAACGAATGTAATGAACGTACTCTATTTCATGCATGGTAATGTATATAACACCTAGGAGTGGACATGGAGATGATGATTCTAATGATGATCCTCACCATTTCTTGATGTGAGAGAGGAGTTATATAGAGAATATATAGTTGTTTTTGATAAGGTGAGAAAAAAAATACCACTATGTTTGTGTTTTTGAATCCTTAAGGCTTAGAAAGACACATTCATATTCAAACTACCATGTTCATGACTTATCATTTACTAATTGTCGTATTTGATTCATAAAGCATGTTGAACCACATTATTTGACCATAAGATTGTTGATATTCCTTGACAATTATATTCATGTGACCATGATAAGAACTATAATTTTCTTATATACTATCCAGCTAAACCCATAATAAAGATTCCCTACTGATGGAAAAAATCATCAGACTGTGTGAATAATGATACTCAATTATAAGATATATTATATATTCGGATCCCAATAAGGAGGGATTTCATGAGTCCTATACTGGGCATGATCACCATTACAAAATTTAGTAGTTTGGGGGACAAAAAAAAAATTGTTCTCTATGCTTGAAAAAATTGTTCTCAGCTATATTTAGGATGACTTTTATTGTCCCATTTGCTTTCGTCACAAAAGCCATAGGGATCCTTATCTTGGAGACGATATTTTATCTTGTTCCTAAAATTGTAGAAGACTATTAAGTGAAAGTTATCCTTAAAAATGAGAATAACATATTGTCCTTGAAAAGCTTTTGTTAGGGATGATTATTGTCTCTTAAGGTCTATTTTTGGGAACGACTGTTGTTTCTAATTAACATGGAAGATTGTTGTACCCTTGGATTTTTAAGGAGGTGACAACATTTTATTTTTATATTTATTGAGGACAACATTGTCCCTGATAACTATAAAATATGAGATAATAATCGTATCTTTTAACCTACCAAAAAGTATAAAAAAAAAAGTGGAATCATCCTCTTAAATTTAAGAGAGGAAGACAAAATCATCTTTTAATGTCTTTTACAAATAATTTCTCAACAGATTATGTTATATTCATAATTTAATCAATATAAAAAAAAATTATAATGATATATTGATTGAAAAATAAAAAAAAAAATAACATAAAAAATACATTTCATTAATCAAATCCTTTGATATACATTATAAGAATCTCCTTTATGAGATAAAATTTCACTATACATTGATCTAATGTTACATTTCATTTTAATATTTCATTCTCCAATATATTGGAGCATACTTATAAAAAAAAAAAAAAGTCATTATCATCTCCAACTAAGAATCATCCCAAAAATAACTTAAAAATTCTAATCTTATGAATTCTATAAATAATTCAGGTCTAAGATTACTCTTGAACAAGGATAAAAAAAATATTTTTAATATTAGCAAAAACAATATGAAAGATAATCTAAGTAAATATTAAGTGCAAATATTAATTATGTTAGCAACTAAAAATTTATTTTTTTGTATATAAAGAGATTGAACAAAAATATGAACATTAATACGAACGGTTCAAAATCATCATAATAATAATTTTTTATAGATATTTCTATAAATATTTTTCACTATTTCATATAGATAAAAAGAAATTCATTCTACATAAAAAAAATCCTATTTATGTTTTTTCTTTACATATACAATATATATAGCATATGAAACTAGGAATTAATTCATTGTCAAGTAAAAAAATAAAAACAAAATTAATAGAAAAATAAAAAATAAAAAATAGAAAATTGCATATTAAAACAAATAAAGAAAAAGAAATCATCAAATTAAATAAGAAAAAGGAAAAATACAAAAACTTTTTTTTATAGGCAAAATTACTTTATTAGTATATGAAAAAGTATCAGCTAATACATAGCAAAAGAAAACCATATACTGACAAATAGTCTCATACGCAAACAATATAGAAAAACTACACAACCTAAGTAAAACCATATTTGTTATAAATCAAAGCTATACTATTAAATTCTTAGGTGCAAAGAAAACAATTAATCAAAATGTACTCAAATTCTAATCAAGAATACCAAAAACTAGAAAGCAGTGCTCCAAAAAGTGGCCACAAAGACCAATTGGCAAAAAAAGCACAAACTTATACTAACTTAGAATCCTAAATAAAGGAGGATGAATAAGAATTTTATGGCTTGAATTAAGTTTTTTGGAGGAGCTTATCTACAAATGGATAAAGGGAAGAAGGCCTAAATGAAAGAGAGACGAGATTGATGGAAAAGCAGTTGAGTTAATAATTTTATGGTTTCACTTGTTTGCCTACTAAAGAACAAAGGGTAAATTATAATTTAGTCCCTAGATTTTGGCCTTAATAATGAAGTAATCCCTATATTTTGAGAAATACATGATTAAGTCTCTATATTTTGACTCTGTCATACCATTTAATCCTTCCACCCATATTTTTTACCTTTTCCGTTAAAACTAAATTAAAAATAAAATAAAATAAAATTCTACCCTAAAATAACTCATCTCCCCATCTTCTCATTTCCCTCTCCTTTGCCATATCCACAAGCACATCCCATCACCTTCTCATTCCTTAAAATACTGTAATCCTATCTTCTTCTTCACTTCTCAATTCCCATTTCAAGATTTTTAACAACTAACTCATCAATATTTTCAATGACCAAAAGCCAAGAAAACAAAGTATTACACTATTTGGTTCCTAAGAAAATTAAAGAAAATAGATCGGCTCATAAGTTTGGAGCCATCGAATCACCATATTTGGAGCTTCAACAACAATCACAGCAAGATCATTATAAGCTTCAACAACAGTCGTCTAAGTGAATCCTCATGTTAAAAATTCAATAGAGAAATGACATTAGAGGTGGTTGAGAATAGGCGCAACAATCCACGGGGAATTACCTCCAAAGCCGCCTAAGCTCTCATAGCCAAGATGATGGTTTCAAGGGTTTTAGCTGGTAAGAGAGAAAAGAGCTTTTATTCACAGAGCACCCAAAAACTGTTAGAATTAAGAAGCTGTTGTGGACCGGTTGACGTGATGAAGTAAATATAGGTCGAGATATTGGGACAAAAATGTAGGTTGCAGAAACTGGGACTGGAGCTCAGGCAACAAAGAGAATTATGGAACACTGCAACAATTGGATACAGATGGAAGAGGCAATACCCAGGTCCATCTTATAGTGAATTGCCAATTTGAGAATTGTGGGGACTGAACTTAATTAATCCGTTGAGGTTCACATTTTCATTTGAAGGTGATGCAAAACATGTGCTCAATAATTTCTCCAAACCTCTTTACTCACCTTCATTCCATTTCTCACAATCAATGCATCGTATGTTGAAATTTTCTTACAGAGATCTTCAATCAAAAGATCATAACAACACTCTATGTTACCATAACTACATAGAAGGTCCAATCCAACCTCTTTAAGTTTCTCAAAACCAAGATTGTCAGGTTTTCTTCCTCAAAAGTTATTTTGATTTTCACAGCTGCTTCATAAATTGATTCGATTGTAGTGTTTAATACATTCTTAATTTAAAAAAAAAAAAAAAAAAAAAAAGAGCACCAAAACTAAGAATGAGTCACTTTTAGGGAGATATTGGACATAGAGGTAATGTTATTAAATCATACTATGACATATCAAAATCCATTCAAGCATAAATCATTTCTTTACTATATCATTCCATATCTTTCTCTTGTTCCTTAATGATCTAAAGAAGACATCTCTCATCAAAGAGGAACAAGAGTATCCAAAGGATAACATTCATACATCAATATTCTATCATTCC
>CANXYC010321311.1:0-15775 GCA_948193065.1 Aleurites moluccanus | reverse complement strand
GCCTAAAATTAACTCATATAACATGCACAACTATAAATTTCATGCATAAATACATAATATTACCCAATTCAAAAGAAAGAAAAAATTTCTCTCTAAGTTCCCCTTAAAGGTTCCAATAGGGTTTAGGTTGAGGTGTTACATCTAAGCCTTTAAACTAGGGTGTTACAGAAAAGTATTAAATAAGTTGAAAAATTAACATAATGGCAAAACCGTAAATAAGTGAAACTTTATGGGTATTTTGGAAAACTCAATGTCTATGTTCCAGAATGGCTCTGAAACAATTTTTATAATAAACTATAGATAAAAATAAGTAATTTTAACTCCCACATTGAAATCTAATTCTCAACAGAATAGACAGAATAAATTACAAAAGAAAGTGGGGTCAAAGTCTAATTATTGGATAGTTTAAGGACCAAAACATAATTTGCCAATTTTGCTTACTATATAAGCATGCCTTAGAGATTTTTTTTTTTGTTCATTCTTCTTCTCACCTTTGGCTTGGCCGAACTCATCTCTTCCATTTCTCCCTTGATTTTCAAGTTATTTCTTAAGGAAAATCAAAAGAAAACCTTGAATCAACCTTTGTTCTTTCATTTCCCACCAATTTTTCTCTTGAAAACTCAAAGCAAACCATGGTATTACTTGAAGGGGATTTCGGGTACTCCATCAAGGTAAGGTAAATAATTGATTTCTTTGATTAATTAGATGATTTAGGTGTGTTAGATGATGAATTGAATGTGTTTCGTGTTCTATTACATCAATTGATGCATTCGTTAGAAAATTCTCAAATTAGAAACCTTAATTCAAAGTTTTTTGATTTGAAACTCTAAATTGATGTTAGTTATTATTTAATTAGCTTAGAATATATTAATTGGAGGCTAATGGATGAATATTTTGTAATTGGTTTAGTGAAGAAAATTAAGATTTGGAAGATTGTCATTTTTGCTTTCTTTAAGGGTTTTGGTGGAAAATCAAGCAATCAAGGTGGTTTGAAGTGTTAGGTGAGTTTAATTATAATACCCCAGGAGACAGAACAGTTGACAGTAGACAGTATGGATATGGTGGATTATAGTAATAGATATGATATTGACTTAAGTATGAATTGGCTCAATCAATTACTGAAATATACAAGAAATGGTAGAATATAACACTCAGGAATTTTTGAACCTCAACCGGGTCACTTTTGTGATACTGTCCCGAAAAATACTGGAGTTAATTATACTGCCCAGGGAAATAGCAGTCCGTTGATTTAAGAATTTCAAACCCAAACCTGGGGGGATTAATTTAGTTAATTTTATGTGAAATTATGATAAAAGAAAGAATGGAAAAAACTTTTGGGAACACTGAAATTTTAAAGAGTGGCAAAATCATAATTTATGGCAACTTTAGGGAAAATTTTTTAAATTCACTGTCTAGGATTCAGAATTACCCAAAACCATTTTTAATAAATAGAGTATCTCAAAATGATCATTTTCATTTCCCACACTAAATATTAATTCTTAATTGAATTAACAAAATAAATTACAAAAGTCAATCGGATAAAAGTGAGATTAAGGAAAGTATAACACCTTATTTGCAAAATTTAAAAATTTGGCTTATAAAAAGCCCATTCTAGACTCTTCCACACCATTTCTCTTTTTTTCCTTCTCGCCCTCCATGGTCAAACACCATTCAATCTAATCTAACTTCATTTTTGTCAAAATTTTAAAGAAAATTCCAAGGATAAATTAAACTCAAACCTAATTCTAACTATTTCCATCAAATTTCCCTATATTAATTAAAGAATTTGGAGTTCATCATCATCAAGGTTTTGGTTATTTCATACTAAAGAGGTAAGGCTCCTAAACTTTAGGTTTTAATTGAATTTAAGAGTATTGTAGTTTAATTATGTAGATAATTGATTGATTTGAGCTATGGAAGATGATGATGAACTAAGGTGTTAAAGAGATTATGAAATCCATTTTAGACAATAGATTGTAGCTAGAATTCCGAATTTTTAGTGTATGAATTTGAGATTGGTCAAAACATGAAAGTTTTAGATAAATATGTTAATTTGATGTCTGCAAAAGTAATTGATTAAATACAAAGTGAAGGGAGAGTAATTGAACAAAAACCGTGACTGGCCAGAATTAGGTTTTTTGGAAATTTTCTATTGTGTTTTAATTGTTTAGAACGATAGAGACAGGACTAGAAGAAGTGTTTAACATAAAAAGTGTTCATTTATATCTTATATATATGCATGTAATTTTGTTTTTCAATTTGATTTGTGGTTTATGAGAAATTGAGCCATAAGTATAGACTGCTAGAATTGACTGATTAACAAAATATAGGCTACTAAATTCTATTGATATGAGAATCTTAGAGTCTGAATTAGAGAAAGTATTAAACATGAAAGATGTTCATATATATGTTATCTAAATTTATGTAAATTTTTTTTGTAATTTGATGAACACAAAATTAATTATAGGCATAGAAACAGAGTCTATTTAGATTGAAATTTTAGGACAATAGTTTAATTTTGAAAATTTACTAATAATTGTATAGTGATCCAAATAATCTAAAATTTAGATATGTTATAATATTATATGTCCATTTGTAATTGGAAAAATAATTACAGTAATTAGTTAAGTATAGATTGATATGTAGATAAAAGAGTACAGACTGCCATAATAGGATTTCAAGTAGAATGCAGGGCAGCAGGTTGAATGTAAGACTAAGTTTAAATTGATACCATAAATTGTATGGTAATGGGTTTAATGTGAATTTTGGATATGTTAGAACCTTATATGTTAAGTTTAATTAGGAATAATAATTGAAGAAATTGGATAAGTATAGAAAGAGTTATGATAAACGGAACACAGCCTGCCAGTGAGAATTTCCATATAGGTAGAATTGAGAAATTGGGAAATTTTTAGGAATTTCTTTAATACATGTATAATTAATATAATTTTATGATAATTAGTATCTAAATTGATATTAATTGGATATGTAGAGTCAAGGAAGAATAAAAGATATGATGAATACTATAAGTGTTAAGGCTATGGAACAAGGATAAAAGAAAAAGGAAAATGTATACGTCATAAGCTAAGGTAAGTTAACTATACATCATTGAGTATATTCTTTATCTTATCATGATTCATTGAATTTATGTGATCCCTTGAAAACCAAATGTTTCTTGTTATATTTATTGATGAACCAAGCCTAAGTTGAAAATCATTGTTATTAAACTTTTATTGAAGTTGAACTGCCTATCGAATTGTTTACCCCAATTTGTGATATGAATTTGATTGAATTCGCACCATGATGACCTAATTATAATGCACACCAAATGTTCACCTATATATATCATATGATATATTATTGATTACCTACCTATGTACCAATAATGAAATCAATTAAATGTTTAATGAAAGACATGGACATGTTTATTGATATGTAATGATTCTATTGATAATAAGCCATATGTGTATAGCCATTGAATGATCCTTGGACCTTTATATTTCCACATGAGTGCTCGATATTGTTATTGTTATCAATAAGCTATTATACATATAGATTTGATAGAGCTTCTGCACCGATGGGGTAGCAGGTAAATACCGTCGGCAATGTACATATTGACTATATATAGTAACCTAGCTGGGAAGGGTTAACTGTCCTAGCCATAGGGCCTGATTGTGACGACCCAACCTGGGAGCCGCGACATTCCTAGGGTACGGGTGATGCCTAAGCTACCAGTACCACGAAAAAACAATTATCTATATAACATGACAAGCAAAACATATAATCAGCTCAAAATAGCTTAATAATGCTGCTGATATTTCGACAGCATCTCCTCTAAAGTATAACTATACCCAGCTGTAAACATGCAAATAAACACTTCCAATATACTTTATCATCAATACTCATATCTTTATCAATAATCCCTCTAGATCTCCACTAACAACTCAATACATATATCTATATATTAAACTATATTCATACATAGCATAATATATATATGCAAAACCATAGCAATACAATCACATACATATACATGCCAGTCCTTAGATTACTGTACCATGGAACCTCGATACTGTATAAATATTTACATATACTTTTAGGACTGAAATATTACATGATACAAGTATCAAAATTCCATAGCGAGGATAGAAGATGCTAATGGAAATCAAACCTCACTGCAGACCTGAAAATCATAAACCACTAAGGGGGTGAGTATAAAAATACTCAGTGAATCCATATGTATAAAAATGCAGTAGATGTCATAATACCGTAGTTGCCCATATATGGCCTGTAGAATCAATATAAGATAACAAGTAAAGAGTTTAACAAATATCCATATAAATATCTAGTATCAAATATCCGTATAATTATTTATGTAATTATCCATATAAGTATCCAGTGCACGAGTCAACACACATATGATATAACAGGATTGGGTCACATGTAAAGTGCAATCACACAATCTGTAATTCAATACTCCAGCACTATCATAAAGTACATAAACCACTTTATGTAAGGGGGATCAGCCCCTACGACTAGAGAATATAACGTCCCTCCCTAGCAAGGATCCCATAAACATCAGTGTGCACACAGTAGATGAAATTTACCTGCTACACCATCAAGGTAGCCCTGTTATAATACCATATAGGTGTGTCTCCATATAACAATAAATATAGCATAAATATATCTTATATAGATTTAGAACAATCATATATATATTTATAATGAATAATAGAACAAGTTTGGCTTAACTAAAAAAAATGCCCGTCGGGGCCCAGTTGCACTGCCGCAACTGACACTCGCCGTTACGGGTCCATTTTGGGATTTTTGAGTAGTTTCTGTTTAACTATGTTACCAAAGGATTTAGGTGGCCCATAAGGTACCGTTTTAAATCTTGGGACAAAACTAGAAGATTGGGCCAAGTGGTGACTCAATTGGCTTTCTGGATTTCATTTTATAGACAGACAAAGTTTAGGTCATTTTAGGTTGTTTCAGTGGGCTTATTTACGGCCAATATGCACTGTAGGTACTGTAAGATAGCAAATGCTGGTTTATAAGATCAAATGACATTTCATATGATATATGATGCAAATCATGCATGATTATACATATAGACTTACCTTTAACACAATTTGTCTGCTTTATCCCCTGACACTGCTCTCGAGCCCTAATCGGCCCGCCATTCTACACTTTTAGCTGGAGTACTTGACGGTTTACCTATTTTCCACATATAACACTCTGGTAAGACTTTAAAACATCACAAAACATGTCATACACATAAACAGACATCAAACATACACATTATACACTATAGACCTCACATTGCACAAATTACACATTTTCTAGTCCTTTATGCATCTAATACATTATATCACCACATTTGACTTATATTTCATATATTCATCACTTATATACCATATTAAGAACTTATATAGACTTAGTTCCACATTCCATATCAAACATACACCATATTTCAAGTTTAGCTTCCGAGTACTTATATCAAACATCTTTTACATATCTAAACTTATTCATTTTCATTACTTACACCATTAAACCATATTTAAACCTTACTTTCCTAATTGCATTAGCCTAACACATTGAACTAACAAAGTCCATATAGTTCAGCCAATATGGAATTTATTCCATTCATCCATTTTTCAACACCATTCAATCATACAACATATATATACATTAATTACACATCATTAAAGCCTTTAAACATATTAAACATCAAAACACAAATCATCATTCAAACACCTTAAGTTTCGGCACAAATGAAACTTCATCCAAATTAATTTATTTCCATCAAATGATCACTAATTCATATTAAACACATCATTTGAATAAACAGATCCTTCAAAATAACACTTTGATTCATATTTCTTCCTATTAGGGTTTTCTTCTAACTTTTGATTTTTCTTCGAACCAAAACACATTTTTGATACTAATTAACATCAAAGAACATCTTAAGAACATAATTAAACTAAAAGAATGGCAAAATCACTTACTTTTCCAATAGTTCTTCAAAAACTTCAAAGCTTTGATTTATCAACTTTTCTTGTTTTTCCTTTGAATCTAAGGCTATATTTGTATTTAGAATGATGGAATTAACAAGTTTCAATCAAGAAATGGAAGAAAACAACAAGCTTTGGTGTTAGACAATGGTGGCCGAACCTAACAAAGAAGAAAGAGAAAGTTTGGTTGGTGAACTTGATAAAAAAGATGAAGAATGATGAAGGGGTGGAAAAAATCAAGTTAAATATCAATGGTGAAATCCTATGTTTTGAGTTTATGGTAGAAATGGTGAAACCTAGCTTACTAACCATTCAATTCTTCATCTTTTCATCCAATGGTTTGATTTAGATAAGCCTAAAATGATACCATAGGATTGTATACACCATATAAGTCCATATTTCAAAGGAAAAAACCAAACTACCCTTAGTTCAAATGAAAACCTCTATCCGAGCAGCTTTGCCCGAAATTATTTCCTACTGGGTTTAATTCTCCAACAATAATTCAAATAACTATAATAAATTTATTTTCATGTCCTAATATTCTTTTTTACCTTCAAATATAATGATAATTCCATAAAAACTCAAGGGGTGTGAAATTACCATTTTTCCCCCAGTTCATAAAAAATCCAAATTTACCCGATTTCTTCCTAACAGCCTTTAAACCCACTTTATTCATTCAAACACATCATATAACATGTATCTCTATCAAATTCATTCATAAAAATATAAAAATTTACAGGTTCAAAGTCAAACAAAAATTTCCCCTAGGTTACCCTTTGTGGCTCAAGTTCTAGATTTAAGCTGAGGTGTTACACTGATCAACCTTATATACATGATATGAGATTGATATGAGTTATACGTATTCATGGCCCATTATCTGTCTTTTCTATATATTTCTACATGTGATGCTTATGACACCCTTATCTTATATTTCTTACCCTTTATATCCATTTTCTTGTCCAATGTTATTTGCCATTGTTATCACTATTATTTGTTCCATACACCCAAAGGCATTTGGTGTGCAGATCACTAAGCTTTGATATGTAATTTGATAACTTTTATTTATTTCTCATAATCAACATTACCTAAATTCTTATTGTACATTTTATATGTTATTTACCTCATTAGTTTTGATGTTTAATGATGTATATTAACTCACTGAGTATTTTTATACTCATTCTATAGTTGTTTACTATTTTACAGGTGTAAAATTGAGATGTTGTCACCACCCGTTTCCAGATCGCGACGGTCCTAGGATGCGGGAGATGCCAATGGTGACCAGTACCCATAGAACCCAGTATCACATGCAAAATTTATAACCATCAATTAATTATTCATTTTACTTAATTACCATTCATTCAGTCATTCTGTAATTCTTTCTGTAATCTAGTGCGATTGGTTGAAATTTCATAATAACAAGCAATATGATCATCATATATCATAAGATATCATGACATACATGTACATGTTCATATACATACCCCATGAAGCAGCTAGAACATGAACACCGAAATACAGAATATATAATATTTACATGAAAATACAGTAGCAGAAATCCTCGGATGTCTGAAGATGGGATTCTGCAATCTACTCCTCTCCTGAAATTGTTAAACAAAGAAATGGTGAGTATATAAGATACTCAGTGAATCTATATGCATCACAAATCAAATAGGATGGTAAATGATACATAGTAATAAAGGAACAAAGGTAACAATATCAACCATGATGGATTACAGAATCAGTATCAGAAACTTACAGGAATATCAATGGTCATATCAATGGCATGGAATCATATGGTAAGACAGATATAGGGCCCTGAAACATGTAGACTATATGTAATCACACAGTCAATCACATATCAAGTAAGCATAAGAATAATCAGGTCCTATGGTCGGGACCAATAATCCTTCCTAACTAGGGCATCAATATCAATGTGCACATTGCCGACAGTGGGTGTACCCACTACCCTGTCGGAGTGGTAGCTCTGTCAAACCACATTTAGGTCAATACAAATGAATATCATATCAATAGACACCATTATACAACAATGGTATCATCAATAACAATAAGCTCAATACTTTTAAATCAAAGAGCAATTGAATCAATGGCATTGCAATATATGATATACAATCAATGATAAGTGGTATGGTAAACAACAAAGGAATGGAACAAAGATTGGTTCGACAAAGGAAATCGGTAGGCTAATTGGCATGCCAATGTCGCTGGAAACGATGGCATTCAAATGGTAGGCCTATAGAATACAAAGCAATTGGCCAAGGCAAAAATAACTAGGCATTTTGTCAAACACTTTGTGGGCACAAAATGGCAAGCCAATAGGTTAGGGTTTGGTGCAAATTTGGCATGCTCAATTCAACCAACACAAGTTCACATTGGCAACAACACAATAGGATACAAATATATAAGATTAAACAACATTAAAGGTATCAAATTAGCATAGGAATTCAAAGGAAAAACAAAGAAAATCAAAGGCATAGTACATTATGGTTCGGCCAAATTAAAGGATTTTCATATTGTTTCCAATCAACTTTCCAATGACATAGGTATATAAATTGATGCATATAAGACTCACCTAAAGCTTCCAAATGCCTTGAAAAATTGATTTCCACCCAATTGCTTCAAATGAGGCAAAATGCACAACTTGTGCAAACTTGATTTTCTACACCAAAATAACCATTAATTAGTTACCTAATGGCATCCAATTAATATATTCTAACATCAATTAACACAAACTAACTATAATTCATCAATCTCATTCAAACAACTTCAAATAGATTAGGTAACTTAGGGTTTTCTACCAAAATGCATCAACTGATGCAATCTAACTTAAAACCCATTCAATTCAATGTCTAAATCATATGAATGAAGCATTAAACCAAGAAAAACACATCATTACCTTGGATTAAAGAAGTGGTTGAAACCCTAAGCAATTTTTCCTTGAATTCCTTTAGCTTTGCAAGCAAATTAATGATGGATATTGAAAGAAAAATGCCTAAGTTCAAGTTTTCTATAAATTCCTTAAGAAATTTGGTGAGAAATGAAGGAAGAAGATGGGGAAGTGGTTCGGCCTAGAAGAAGAATGAAGAAGAAGATGAGAAAATGTTCTAAGTGTTGGCTAATATACAAAAATCAATTGGCAAATTACATTTTGGTCCTTAATCTTTTATGTAATTATACTTTGACCCCAACTCCTTCTATAATTTATCTTGACAATTATGTCAGGATTTAGATTTCAAAGTAGGGAATCAATAGGCTTATTTTAATTTATACTTATTTATAAAAATAGTTTCAAAGTCATTCTGTAACTCAGACAGACTCATTTCCACTATTTACCTTAAAGTTCTATTTATTTACGGCTTTACCATTGGTTACTTTTTCAGTATTCCTAAATTTTTTCACTTCTTTCTTTTTACCAAAATTACACATACATTAAGGTGATCTTTTACCCCCTAGTTAGAATCAGAAATTCTTCTGTTGAGTGGACAGTTAATTTCTTGGCAGTGTTCCCGATACCGCCGATTTTCGAAAAAGTAATTTTTTTGCTTTTGAACTGTGTCTCTAAAATTATTTCCCATCATTTCAATGCTTTTGAGCCATATATTGAAAATTAAATCATGCATATAAGTTATGAATTTCTAGGGTATTACAGATGTCTATATCCAAGTCATTCTTTCTTCGACTTGGAAGATCAAGTGCTTCAAGGTAATGATTAATTATTAAAAAGTCATACATATAAATCTCTAGAGCTCCATGGTACTATATATCAACAGATTAATGATGTAAAAATATTAAATGTATATTTGTTAAAGACAGTCGATGTGATGATCGTGGTATGAAAAATATTTAATGGCTAATAATGATTAAATTAATAACATAAATAATGATACTAAGATAGTAGGATTAAAATGTAACGTGGCATAAAAAAATATATATATGTACTTAGAAGTGCCATAAATGTTTACTGAATTATGGAGTTGACGGTATAAGGATGACAAATAATTAGGAGTATAAATTATTTTCTATACAGGCTGTGTAATTTTTGAAAGACTCAATTTTGGGTCAAGAATAGCATTAAAAATACAAAGGAGACTCTGTCAAAATTTATATAAAGTTAACAAGTAATAATTGGAATTTAAATATTAATAAATGAGTTAAGAATGATTGATTAATAACTGGATTGTTAGTGGGTTCTATGGGGTTTTGTTGACCTTAGGTCTATCCATGCCCTAGGACTGTCGCATTCCAAAAGTAGGACATGACATTAATATGCATCATTTGACATGCCAAATATGTTTGATTGAATTATAGAAACTTGCCTTGGAATGGCCATCTTGGTCGAATTCCATTAAGGCATTGTTGCCTTTGATTTTTGCATTATTTTGCCTTATTTTCTATGCCAAATTTATCCATTAAATGTTGTTTATTGATGGATATCTATTACCTATTGTGTTGCTTTGATTGAGAGCTTATCGTTGATTGTATGGGCAATGTCAATGTTGCACCATAACCTAGCCAAATTGTCCATTCAAAGTTGCACACCAAGTGTTCGATGAGATGTCTAGTTCATTTATTATAGGCCTACCATTTGATTTCACCTGTAGGCCTACCATTTGAATGCCACTATCGCCAGTGACATTGGCATGACAATTGAGCCAATCATTTGATTATTGATGACCATTTTGTATTCCAATCCAATGTTAATTGTCATTCCTTTTGCTATTGATTACATACCTTATATTGCTTATTCATTGTTAAATTACAGTCTCATTTGATTATTTCACAAGCTATTGATTATTGATGAGACAATTGATATATATTGATATCCTTTGACTTGTTTTCATGCCTATATTGATTATAATGTGATTTGACAAAGCTTCCTCACCGATGGGGTAGCGAGTAAATACTGTCGGCAATGTGCACATTAGTTTACATGATACGCTAGCTGGGAAGGGACAACTGCCCTAGCCTTAAGACCTAATTAATCTTATGTATATGATATGAGCTCAATATAAGCTACTACATGCTCATAGCCCATTATCTGTCTTATTTACATGATATGAGCTTTGTTAGCCTATTTTCTGGTTCCAAATCTTTGATTTTGTAACCTAATTCCTTATTTTGTAACTGGTGTGCAGTCTTTTTTTTATTGTTTATCTACCTAATGTTTGTTATCCTAACCATTTTCTATTGGATGGTGCATATTAGATTCACTGAGCATTTAATACTCACTCCCTTTAGTTGTTTTCCCTTTTACAGGTGTAGAGTATGAGGCAGAATCCTGTCTGTAGATTCTCTGTGGATATCTGTTGTGTCTATTTTGACAGTGTAAATAATTTTGACCCTGTATTTATGATAATGATGTTTACAGCTAATTGTAAAATAAATTACAGACTGTTAGACTATAAAGTAGCAGAATGACATAATGGATATTAATTAATTAATTGGTTATTGATGAGATAGTAAATGATTATAGCAACTGATATTGAGTTTTACGGGTGCTGGTCGCCTCTGGCATCTCCCTCATCCTAGGACTGTCATGTTCCAAAATTGGGACGTGACAAGAATGGAGTGGCCGAAATTAAATGGAGAAGATTTCTTGATTTTCTTTAATCTTTTTGGTGAGAAATGGATGGAATTAGGTTAAACAAGACTTAAAATCAAGTTTTCTATGGTTTTCTTTCACAAAGTTGTTTGAAATTTGGTGGAGTATGGCTAAATGGATTTCGGCCAAATGGAAGAAGAGAGAAAATTTGATGAAAAATGGCTAATTATCCTATTTATAAGTGAAAGTTATGGAAATTAGGTTTTCCACCCCAAAACTTTCATTATTTCTACTTTTGACCCGAAAGCTTTATGTAACTAATTCTGTCAATTATATTCAATTTTAGATTTTAAAGTAGGGAGTGAATAAGCTTAGTTTTAATTGTAGTTTATCAACATACAGCTTTTGAAATGATTCTGGGTCCTAGACAATAGGTTTCCCAAAATACCCTTGAAGTTTCACTTATTTATGATTTTGTCATTCTATTGATTTTTCATCATTCTTAACACTTTTCCATATTTTCTTCATATTATTAACTATCATTATTTTTTATCTTTCATTATCCATGTATCTGAGAAAAATAATCTTAAATCTAATATTGTATTAAATCCTTAATTGAACAATTACTACCAATGTTATAGGTTCAACACTTATTGAAACTACTTGGTAACTGCATCATAATTTCAAGGTATTACATGGTATCAAAGCTAAGGTTTAAATAGGTATATGTCATAGGTGTTACTAAGATATTAAGTGTACTATGGAGCATAGGATTTTTGTCTCGTCATTTGAAGTCATCTATTAATATTGATATCAACGTTGTTCGTTATAATCTTCATCCTTTAGCAATATATATATATATATATATATATATTGTATAATATAGAAAGACATGCTTAATGAATATTGGTAATTGGTGATAAAGTTTAGTGAAATATATATATATATATATATTGTATAATATAGAAAGACATGCTTAATGAATATTGGTAATTGGTGATAAAGTTTAGTGAAACATTAACTATGTGATTATAGATGACAATTGAATAATAAGTAATAAGTAATAGGAAATTTATGATATTGAGGAATAAAGATTTAGTTATAATTTATTGATGATAGTGAATTATGCTAACCATTAGAAATGATATCAAATGTAAAGTTAGCTTTAATAAGTATTACGAATAACAATGTAAAAAAAAATATTGTTATTGTAATTGATCGGGCAATAGATGATGTGTGATAAGAATGATGAGTACGTGAGGTGATTAGAAATATTGAAAATAGGCAATCGTAGTCTATTATAGTATGGCTTAAATTGAAAGATATAAATGATGAATGATCACGAATAACAGAAATTTGAAGTCATTAAGGTATAGTGAGGATTTAAGAATATGATGGAGTGATAGTTAAAGATTCAAATTTATAGTGATTAAGTATAATGAGAAACTAATGAACAACAAGTGTTTCCATAATGGTAGTTAAGGTTTAGCTATAGGTAAATGAGTATTGAATTATAGTATATTAAGACCCTAGAAAACATGACTGTAGTAAATAAGTTAATGGTCAATTAGACATAAGTTAATAAGTGAAAAGGGATCCTGATAATGTTATGATGATTTAAAGAGATAAAGGATTAGTGTAATTATATAAATAAGAGATTGAAGCTATTAAGATGTAGTGTATTAGGAGCTTAAGGATTAAAATTCTAAAAATTCATGAATCAGGTAATAGTAACAAGTGATATGAAGAACATGGAATAGTATAAGTGATATAAAAACCATGAAACTAGAGTATTAATATAAGAAAGTTAATAAGTGATATGGAGAAATTAAATGCCGAATCCCTTCGAAATAAATTTATGGTAAATACAAATTAATAAATAAAGAAAATTCAAGGATGAATTTTATTGAAGGGAGTGGAGTGTAACACCCCATAAGACTATACAACAGATTATACAGATGTAAGTAGATCATAGTAATGGATAAGAAGTTAATAAAAGAATAAAAAAGTCAAATTAGATTAAGGAGATATAAAGAGAATATTCAAAGACAATTTTTACATAAGAATTTTAAGGATAATAATAAGTAGTATTACCAGTAGTCGATGAAAATATTTTTAAGCAGTTATTTATTAAAATTGATTAAAGATATTTTAAATTAGGATCTTAAATTATCCAAGAAAAATAATTTGAGGATCAATATGAAGTTAAATATGCAAATGGATAGTAAAGAAAAAAAAGTGATGAGAAAATATTGATTTTGAAGAACTTATCGGTTCTCGATTCTTAATATATTTTCAACAATTAATTTGTTCAAATTTCCTTTATATGATTTCATTTAGATGGATTATGTTCCAATTAAAAATAAGATGGAAGTGAATATAATATTAAGAGTGATTGAAAATTGATATGGAATAAAAGAGAAATTAAGGAAACGTAAATTTCTGATTTACGGAGTTTTGCTGAAACGAGTTCAGTATAAAAATTCTTTAGCTATAAAGATTGAGTTATAAAGTTAACTTGAGGTACCAAGGGTAATGTAAGGTTTCATAGGACTTTAATGGGAAGAATTTATGGACTTCATTAAAAAGAATTATGATAGCAATTATAAATATGAAAAATTATTGGGAAAAGTATAATTACCCAAAGTTGTGGTACCCACCAAGCCAAAGTAAAGGAGTATTTTTATTGAAAATTTTTCCTGCCAATTTATGAAAATTTGACAAATGCTCAAATTCTAGAATTTTCTCCATTGTCAACCTTCCTATTAGCTTAATATAAATAGAAAAAGAAGGCTAGCTATTAGAAGAGCAATGGCCAAACCCTCTTGTACAAAAAAACTCCTAAAAATACTTTATCAACCATCTTCCAAGTAATTCAAATACCTAAGTTGGGAAAGGTTAGATAGAAGGAAGAAAGTTGATAAAAGAAGAATTAATGAACTTGTTATCATTGGAGGAGAACAAAGGAAGAGATTCATCTAAGATAAAATTATTAAACTCAATTCTTTGATTTAATTTGTAAGTGTTATAGTTTGATTGGGTAATGAATTGAATTAACTGAGCTAAATAAGTTAAAGATGAACTAAGGTTCAGAGGAATCCTATCATCTATTTTGAAATAAAAATTTATAGCTAGAATTTCGTGGATTTAATGAATTAATTTAGGAAAGTAAAAAACATGAAAGTTGTAGGTATTTATGTTATTTAGATATCTATAAAAGGAATTTATGAAATTCAAAGTGAAGGAAGAGATATGGAGTAAAAATAGAGATTGGCTCGGATGAAGGAATCAGTGAAAAGGATACTGTATTTTAATTCTACAGAATGTTAGAGATAGAATTAAAAGAAGTGTTCAACATAAAAAGTGTTTATTTATATCTTATCCAGAGGCTTGTAAAATATTTTTAGTATTGGATTTGTATTTTGAGAGATATTATGCTATAAGTGTTATATGTCCAGATTAATAGATAAACAGGAAAGGGTTACTGTATACTATTGATATTAGAACTTTAGAGTCTAAATTAGGAAAAGTTCTAAACATGAAAAATATTCATTTATATGTTAAATAAGTGACTACAAAATGATTTTTCATTTGTATTAACACAATTTGAGTTATAAGCATGGAAATGGAGTCTATCCAGATATGAATCGTAGGACAGTAAGTATAATTTTGATGAATTATTGAGAATGATGCAGAAATCAAATTAACCTGAAATTTTACTATGCAATAGTATGATATATCTAGTTTAAGTAGAGAAAATGTAACACCTTAGCCTAAACCCTAATAGGGACCTTTAGGGAAATAATTTTTCCTTTCTTATTGATGTGTTATATCATGTGTGAATGCATGGAATATATATATATGCATGTTACATGACCTAAGTTTTAGGCCTAGAGTTGATTTGAAGTCAGTTAGGACCCAATCGGGTAAGTTTGAAAATTTTGGTAATTGGAGGACCAAATTGTAATTTTTTATTTTTTCGAGGTTTTATTAATTTTTCAGTATATTTGAGTAGAGGAAAGAATAAAAGTGAATTTAAATGGTCTTAGATAATGTATTTGGGAATTGTATGGAAAAATGTACCCGGTTGGAGGCAATTTTGGAAAAAGGGGCTCAACGGGGGCCGTTGAGGGGTTTTGGAGTAACTTAAGGACCATTTTGTAATTTTGCTGTGATTAAGGGATTATTAGGTGTATGTGAA
>CANXYC010321077.1:0-12332 GCA_948193065.1 Aleurites moluccanus | reverse complement strand
GTGTGTGTTTTTATATATTTTTTTTTTTGTATATTTTTTTTTTTCTGTGTATCTATATTGAGAGATATATATATATATATATATATATATATATATATATATATATATATATATACATATATATATATGAGTTGATATTAGAGATCCAGAGGGATCATTGATGAGTGAGATATGAGACGATTGTTGATAAAGATTATTGGAAGTGCTTATTTGCATGTTATTCAGCTGGGCATAATCCTTATATAGAGGAGATGTTGCCCAAATTTTTATAGAATTGTCAAGCTATATTGAGCTTGTTATTGAATTGCATGCCATATAGTACAATGATTTGGATTCTTCGTGGTACTGGTAGCTTAGGCAACACCCGTACCTTAGGACCGTCGCAGCTCCCAAGTTGGGTCGTGACAAAGGTGGTATCAAAACTAAAGGTTTATATAACCTATAGTGTTTGCATATTGATAGTAATAGAAGTACCATGGAATCTAAGATATTCATATATCATCAAAATGACAAGTTTTCTTCATTGTTTGAAATTTTGCGTACCTATGATCTAAATATTCTTTTATATGTTGATTTGTACAGTGTGTTAGGATGTCAGAGAGGGGAACTAGACGTGCTAGGCCTAGTGTGGGGGTTGATTATCATGGATCTAGAGAGGAAGCAGAGGTTGTTTTTAATGTATCCATTATACGAAGGACTCAGTCTAAGCCACTTAGGTCACGAAGATGTACAAAGTCTGATCAGATGAGAGATGCACCCTGGAGACAGGAGATACAGGAAATGAGACAGGAACTTTTACAGACCATCCAGACTTATATTTCACCACAGCCTACAGTGGTACAACAACCACCCCCACTTTCAGTACAGCCTGTGATACCACCAGTACCTCATAGAGAGCCAACAATATTATAGGGGAACAGAACATGCAAAATTATCCCAGAGGGTGGTATAACTGTTAGGAAATTCATGAGACTACAACTACCAACTTTTACAGGGGAGTATGGTACTGACTCTAGTGACTTTATTGATAGGGTTGACAGGATAATTCATACACTGCCTTGTTCTGATGCTAGGACTATAGAGCTAGTGGGATTATTGCTAGAGGAAGTTGTTGCTACCTGGTTTAAAGAATATATTGATGAAAATATTCACAGCAATGATCCTATGGATTGGGAAGAGTTCAAACAGAGAATGATGGATAGGTTTTTGACTGAGGGCTTATGGGAAAGTAACATGGAGGCAGATATAAGTATTATACCTTCTATTCCTAGATATTTTCAAGGCCCTAGTAGACCAGTTCAGAAGAAGACATCATTAGTACCCACATGTGCTTATTGCGGAAGGAGACATTTTAGGGCATGTCGTATCATATCAGGAGCATACCATAGATGTGGACAAATGGGGCATTTTTATAGAGATTGCCCTATGTGTAAAGTTGCACAACTTTCAGAAGCAGGATCATCCCAGCCATCAATGCAGATGGGTAGGGGGAGTACAGGTAGAGACAGACCAGCAGAACAGAGTCCAATAGGGGAACAGTCAACAGCTGGTAGGGGCCAAGGGCGAGTGTTTGCAGTAACTCCACAACAGACCTATGGATCACATGAGACAGTCATAGGTATGATTTCTATACATAATATAGTAGCTTAAGTGTTATTTAATTCAAAAGAAACCATCCTTTTGTGTCACTTATTTTTGTTGTTAAATTGGGGTTGGGTAGAAAACCTTTACAAGTATCCTTAGAGATAGCCACGCCAATAGGAGATAAGATAGTTTCGAGTATAAGTATGATATTTATGATATGAAAATATGTGATAGATCCTTACCTAGTGAGTTGATTGAATTACTTGTATTGGAGTTTGATATTATCCTAGGTATGGATTAGTTGACTGTTCATAAAGCTACAATTGATTGTGCATTAAAAAGAATGAAGTTTTTACCCGATAGACAGGAAAAGTTTGTGTTTCAGGGAGAGACTAACAGACATATATCAGGGCTAGTGTCTACAGTACAGGCAGAAAGGCTGATGAGAAAGGGGTGTACTGCTTACTTGGCATCAGTGATTGATACTACAAGAGTAACCAAAGAGTTAGAACAGATTTCTATGGTGAAAGAATTTACAGATGTAATTCCAGATGATCTTCCAGGACTTCTACTAGAGAGAGAGATTGAATTTGAGATTGAGGAATATTCTAGTATTGATTTCATATTTATTCCACCATATTGGATGGCATCACCAAAGCTAAAAGAGTTGAAAAAGCAGTTATAGGAGTTATGTGATAAAAGTTTTCTTTGACCCAGTGGTTTACCTTGGGAAGCACCAGTCTTGTTTGTAAAGAGAAAGGATGGATCACTTAGGATGTGTATAAATTACAGGCAATTGAATAAGGTAACAGTGAAAAAAATAAGTATTCTTTTGATAGGACTGATGACCTGTTTGATCAGTTACAGGGAGCTTGTTCCTTCTTCAAAATAATTCTGAGGACAGGGTATCATCAGTTGCGGATTAAAAGTGAAAACATTGCAAAGATTGCTTTCAGAACACAGAGCAAAGAGGAACATGAAGAACATTATGAAATCACATTGCAGCTATTGCAGAATAATCAGCTGTATACAAAAAAAAAAATTCTCTAAATGTAAAAATTAGAGGGGTGCAACACGAGGACTTTCCAAGAGGTCACCCATCTTAGTACTACTCTCGCCTCAGCACGTTTAACTTTGGAGTTCTGATGGGATCCGGTGTATGAGTTCTGGTTGACAGAGGTTGTATTTTTGGAACATGTTGTTAGCATAGATGGGATAAAGGTGGATCCACAGAAAGTTGAAGCAATTGCAAATTGGCCATGTTTCGCTATGGTTACTGAGATCAGGAGTTTCCTGGGTATGGCAGCAGTGATCTTTGCTTTAGAGATATGGAAACGTTATTTGTACAGGGTGAGATGTGAGATTTACACTGATTATAAAAGTTTACAGTACATCTTACAGTAGAAAGAGTTGAACTTGAGGCAAAGTAGATAGGTCGAGTTGCTAAAGGGTTATGACTACCAGATTCTATATTATCTAGAAAAAAAATGTAATAGCAAATGTGCTAAGTAAAAAGTCTTTGGGAAGATTATTACATGTGACTGCTATAGAAAGACCACTGGTAAGGGAATTGCGGACATTGATGGTTAATGATTAGACTTTGAAATTGGAATGACAGGAACAGGAAACAGTATTGATAGTCCTGTTCCAGGTGAAACCTTTGATAATACATGAGATAAAGAGATTCCAGAATGAAGATCCATAATAGGTCAAGATCAGAGATTCAGTGCAAAATGGTAAAGCTTCTAACTTTTCTATTAAGGGAAATGTGTTAAAATGTAAGGGGAAATTGTGTGTTCCAAATGTTAAAGGGTACAACAAACAAGATCATGAAAGAAATTCATTATTTTCCTTATACAGTACATCAAGGGGTAACAAAAATGTACCATGACTTGAAAGATTTTTATTAGTGGCCTAACATGAAGGGTGATGTAGCAAAGTTTGTTTCAAAGTGTTTAACCTGTCAGCAGGTGAAATTTGAACATCAGAAACTTTCTGGCTTGTTTCAAAAGATTCAGTTACCAAAATGGAAATGGGACAAAGTAACAATGGATTTTGTGGAAGGTTTGCCTAGAACATAGAAAGGGTATGATCAAGTGTGGGTAATAGTGGATAGATTAACTAAGTTAGCTCATTTCTTAGAAATAAAGACAACTTACACAGCAGCACCATATACCTAACTCCATGTGAATAAAATTGTACGATTGCATAAGATTCCATCAGTGATCATATCTGATAGAGGTACTCAGTTCACATCCAGATTTTAATAGAAATTCCAAGTGACATTGGGTATTATATTGTACTTTAGCAAAGCATTTCATTCTCGGACAGATGGACAGTCAGAGAAGACTATACAAACGTTGGGGAACATGTTGAGATTGTGTGTGCTGGATTTAAAAGGCAGTTAGAGGGACCAGATTTGATCAGAGAAACAATGGAGAAAATTCCTATCACACAAGAGAGAATAAAGACTATTTTCAGTAAGCAGAAGAGCTACACATATTTAAAGAGAAAAGATGTGCAATTTATAGTGGATGATCATATGCTTCAATTCCAGGAGATTGAAATTGATAAAATATTGTCATATGAGGAAATTCCAATTCAGATTGTAGATTTTCATACAGTTTCGAAATAAGAGTATTTCTATGATTAAAGTATTATGGCATAGCAGAAGTATAGAGGAATATATTTGGAAAGTGAGCCTGAGATAAGATTTTAGTATCCCACCTTTTCCAGGAGTTAGGTTTTTAATCTACCCTATAGCTTGAAAGTAAATTCGGGGACGGATTTATTTATAGGGGGGGTAGAATGTAACACCTCACCTATAACTTAAAACCTGAACTATAAAGGGGCAACTAGGGGGAAATTGTTTCTTTAATTTGAACTTGTGAATGTTATGTGTTTATGCATGAAATTGATAGATATACATGTTATATTAAGTGATTGTATGCATAGAAGTGGTTTAAAGGCTGTTAGGACAAAATCGGGTAATTTTGAGTTTCTGGTGAACTCTGGACAAAATAGTCATTTCACACCCCCCTTCAGATTTTTATGGAATTAACACTATATTTAAAAGTAGAAAAGAATTTAAGGACATGAAAATGATATTATTAAGTTTATTTGAATTATTGTTGGAGAATTAAACCAGGTAGAAAATAATTCCCGGTAAGTTGCTCGATTGAGGTGGTTCATTTGAACTAAGGGTAATTTGTTCTTTTCCTTTGGAATATAGACTTATATAGTGTATGCAAGTCTATGGTAACATTTTAGGCTTACTTAAATTTAGCCACTGGATGAAAAGACGAAGAAATAGATCATTGGATAGCTAGGTTACACCATATGTACCATAAACTTGATGTATAGGATTGCATCATTGATATTTAAGCTTGATTTTTCCCACCCCTTCATTGTTCATCATCTTCCTTAGCCAAAATTTCAGCCAAGTTTTCTCTCTCCTCCATTCTTCATTTTGGCCAACCTTGAACACCATCAAATCTTGTTGTTTTCTTTATTTTTTTGATGAAAATATGTTAATTCCATCATTCTAAACACAATTATTTCCATAGATTCAAAGGAAAACTAGAAAAAGTAACAAATTAATGCTTTGAAGATTTCGAAGAACTTTTGGTAAGTTATTAATTTTGAAATTCTTTTGATTCAAATATGTTCTTAGGATGTTCTTTGATGTTTTTTAGTGATCTAAACATGTTTTGAATGGATGGAATTCAAAAAGTTGGATGGAAACCCTAATAGGAAGAACTTTGAATCAAAGTGTTGTTTTGATGAATTACATTGTTCAAATGATGTTTATTTGATGCGTATCAAATGAATTAGTGGTTAAATGATTGAAACAAATTCATTTGGAGGAAGAATCAAAGTGGCCGAATGTGAGGTGCTTATGTAATGATTTGATGTTTGATGATATTATAGGTTTAAATGATAGAATGATGTGTATATGATGTGTATGTAATGAATTAATGGTTGATTGATGGAAAGAAATCCATTTGGAAGAATTTTCATTTTGGCCGAAATGATGAAGATTGAATGGTGGATTTGTGCTTTGATGTTTGATAGGTTTAAATGGATGAATGTTATACATTTGATGCATTTGTATATTATTTGATGGAATGGCATTGAAAATGGATGAATAGAATGATTTCCATTTAGGTAAAATAATATTGACTTTGTTAGTTTAAGGTACTAAGCTAATGTGATTAATAAGGTAAGAATTAAATATGATTAAGTGATGAAAGTAATGGAAATGTATAGGTTTAAATATGTAAAAGATGATTGATACAACCACTTGAAAGGCAAACTTGATTAATTGTGTATGTTTGGCTTGAAAGGATGAACGGAGTGTATATGAGTTTATAATATAGTATATAAGTGATGATTATGTGAAATGTGGGCAAATGTGGTGATTGAATATATTGGATGCATAAAGGATTGGAAAATGCATATATTGTACAATGTGAGGTTGATAGTGCATACAGTGTATGCTTGATATGTTTTTATATGAATAATGTGTTTTGTGATGTTTTTATATTTTACCAAAGTGTTGTATGTGAAAATAGGTGAATCGTCAAGAACTCCAATTTGGAGTGTCGGACGGCAAGCCGATTAGGGCTACCGATAGTGAATTGGGGGAAATAAAGAACAAATTGTGTGAATTAGGGGAAATAAAGAACAAATTATGATAAAGGTGAGTCCTTATGTATAATCATGCATGATTTGCATCTTATATGCTGTAATATCTCATTTGAGCCAATAAAATAGAGTTTGATACCCAAAAATACAAACAGTGCAAATTAGCCTATAAATAAGCCCGCCGAAACGACCTAAAATGACCTAAACTTTGTCGGTCTATAAAATGAAATCTAGAAAGCCAATTGGGCCACCACTTGGCCCAATCATCTAATCTTGACCTAAGCTTCGAAATGGTACCTCATGGTCCACCAAATTCCATTGGTAACATAGTTAACCAGAAACTACACAAAAATCCCAAAACAGACCTGTAACGATGAGAGCCAGTTGCGCCGTAGGACATTTTTTTTACATTACTCAAACTTGTCCTATTATTCATTATAAATATATATATGATGGTTCTAAAGCTATATGAGATATATTTGAGCTATTTATATTGTTATATAGAGACACGCCCATATGGTATTATAACAGGGCTACTTCGATGGTGTAGTGGGTAAATCCATTGACCGTATGCACACTGGTATTCACTGGACCCTTGCTATAGAGGGTAATCATATTCTCTAGCCACAAGGGCTGATCACTCTTACGTACATTAGATTTTGCATGATAGTGCTATTATTACACAAATATACTTTTCATTGAACCAATCCTGTTATATCATATGTGTGATAGCTTATACACTGGATACTGATATGGATTCTTATTATATTGATATGGATATTATATGAATAGTGATATGAATACTTGTTATATTCTTTACTTGTTATCTTATATTGATTCTACAGGCCATATACGGGCAACTATGGTATCATGATCATTTACTGCATTTTTATACATATGGATTCACTGAGTAGTTTTATACTCACCCTCTTCAGTGCTTATCATTTTCAGGTCAGCAGTGAGGACCAAATTCCATTGGCATCTCCTATCCTCGCCTTGGGATTGTATTGTTCCGTGATATGTAATATTCTAGTCCCAAAGGCATATGTAAATATTTGTATAGTATAGAGGTTCCATGATACTGTAAACTAAATAGTGGCATATATATGTGTGTGATTATATATTTATGATTTTGCATATATGTATTATGCTATGTATGGATAAAGTTTGAGATACAAATATATATATATACATAGACACACACACACACACACACACACACAGATATATATATAGATATATATATACATAGACACACACACACACACACACACACACAGATATATATATATATATATATATATATATATATGAGTTGATATTGGAGATCCAAAGGAATCGTTGATGATTGACATATGAGACGATTGTTGATAAAGATTATTAGAAGTGCTTATTCGCATGTTTTTCAGCTGGGCATAATCCTTATGTAGAGGAGATGCTGCCCAAATTTTTATAGAATTGTCAAGCTATATTGAGGTTGTTATTGAATTGCATGTCATATAGTACAGTTGTTTGGGTTCTTCATGGTACTGGTAGATTAGGCAACACTCGTACCCTAGGATCGTCGCGGCTCCTAGTTAGGTTGTGACAAAGGTGGTATCAAAGCTAAAGGTTTATATAATCTATAGTGTTTGCATATTGATAGTAATAGAAGTACCATGGAATCTAGGATATTCATATATCGTCAAAATGACAAGTCTTCTGCATTGTTTTAAATTCTGCGTAGCTATGATCTGGATATTCTTTTATATGTTGATTTGAACAGTGTGCTAGGATTTCAGAGAGGGGAACTAAACGTGCTAGGCCTAGTGAGGGGGTTGATTATCATGGATCTAGAGAGGAAGCAAAGGTTGTTTTTAATGTATCTGCTACACGGAGGACTCAATCTGAGCCACTTAGGTCACGGAGATGTACAGAGTCTGATCATATGAGTGATGTACCTTGGAGACAGGAGATATAGGAAATGAGACACGAACTTTTACAGACCATCCAGACTTATATTGCAACACAGCCTACAGTAGTATAATAACCACCCCCACTTTCAGTATATCTAGTGTTACAGCCTGTGATACCACCAGAACCTCAGAGAGAGCCAACAGTAATACAGGGGGGGTAGAACATGCAGAATTATCCCAGAGGGTGGTGTAACTATTAGGGAATTCGTGAGACTACAACTATCCACTTTTACAGGGGAGTATGGTACTGACTCTAGTGACTTTATTGATAGGGTTGAGAAGATAATTCATACATTGCCTTGTTCTGATGCTAGGACTATAGAGCTAGTGGGATTATTGCTAGAGGAAGTTGTTGCTACATGGTTTAAAGAACATATTGATGAAAATATTCACAGCAATGATCCTATGGATTGGAAAGAGTTCAAACGGAGAATGATGGATAGGTTTTTGACTGAGGGCTAATGGGAAAGTAACATGGAGGCAGATATAAGTATTATACCTCCTATTCCTAGATATTTTCGAGGCCCTAGTAGACCAGTTCAGAAGAAGACATCATTAGTACCCACATGTACTTATTGCGGAAGGAGACATTTTGAGGCATGTCGTATCATATCAGGAGCATGCCATAGATGTGGACAGATGGGGCATTTTTATAGAGATTGCCCTATGCGTAAAGTTGCACAACTTTCAGAAGCAGGATCATCCCAGCCATCAATGCAGATGGGTAGGGGGAGTACAGGTAGAGACAAACCAGCAGAACAGAGTCCAATAGGGGAACAGTCAACAGCTGGTAGGGGCTAAGGGCGAGTGTTTGCAGTTACTCCACAGCAGACCCAGGGATCATTTGTGACAGTCATAGGTATGATTTCTATACATAATATAGTGGCTTAAGTGTTATTTAATTCGGGAGTAACCCATCCTTTTGTTTCACTTATTTTTGTTATGAAATTGGGGTTGGGTAGAAAAGCTTTACAAGTATCCTTAGAGATAGCCACACCAATAGGAGATAAAGATATTGTCGAGTATAAGTATGATAGTTGTGATATAGATACATGTGATAGATCCTTACCTATTGAGTTGATTGAATTACTTGTATTAGAGTGATATTATCCTAGGTGTGGATTAGTTGACTGATCATAAAGCTACAATTGATTGTGCATTAAAAAGAATAAAGTTTCTACCTGATAGATAGGAAAAGTTTGTGTTTCAGGGGGAGACTAACAGACATATATCAGGGTTAGTGTCTACAATACAGGTAGAGAGGCTGATGAGAAAGGGGTGTATTGCTTACTTAGCATCAGTGATTGGTACTATATGAGTAACCAGAGAGTTATAATAGATTTCTGTGGTGAAAGAATTTGCAGATGCAATTCCAGATGATCTTTCAGGACTGCCACCAGAGAGGGAGATTGAATTTGAGATTGAGGAATATTCTGGTACTGATTTGATATTTATTCCACCATATTGGATGCCACCACCAAAGCTAAAAGAGTTGAAAAAGCAGTTATAAGAGTTATGTGATAAAAGTTTTATTCGACCCAGTGGTTTACCTTGGGAAGCACCAGTCTTGTTTGTAAAGAGAAAGGATGGATCACTTAGGATGTGTATAAATTATAGGCAATTGAATAAGGTAATAGTGAAAAAAATAAGTATTCTTTTGATAGGACTGATGACCTGTTTGACCAGTTATAGGGAGCTTGTTCCTTCTTCAAAATAGATCTGAGGACAGGGTATCATCAGTTGCTGATTAAAGGTGAACACATTGCAAAGACTGCTTTCAGAACACAGAGTAGAGAGGAACATGAAGAACATTGCAAAATCACATTGCAGTTATTGCGGAATAATCAGCTGTATGCAAAAAAAAATATTATCTAAATTTAAAAATTAGAGGGGTGCAACACGAGAACTTCCCAAGAGGTCACCCATCTTAGTACTACTATCCCCTAAGCATGTTTAACTTCGGAGTTCTGATGGGATCCGATGCATGAGTTCTGATTGACAGAGGTTGTATTTTTGGGACATGTTGTTAGCATAGATGGGATAAAGGTGGATCCATAGAAAGTTGAAGCAGTTGCAAATTGGCCACGTTTCGCTACGGTTACTGAGATCAGGAGTTTCCTGGGTATGGCAACAGTGATCTTTGCTTTAGAGATATGGAAACGTTATTTGTACAGGGTGAGATATGAGATTTATGCTGATTATAAAAGTTTACTGTACATCTTACAGTAGAAAGAGCTGAACTTGAGGCAAAGTAGATGGGTCGAGTTGCTAAAGGGTTATGACTGCCAGAATCTATATTATCCGGGAAAAAAATATGATAGCAGATGTGCTGAGTAAAAAGTCTATGGGAAGCTTATTACATGTGAGTGCTACATAAAGACCACTGGTAAGGGAATTGCAGACATTGACGGTTAATGATTAGACTTTGGAATTAGAATCATAAGAACAGGAAACAATATTAATAGTCCAGTTCTAGGTGATACCTTTGATAATACATAAGATAAAGAGATTCCAAAATAAAGATCCATAATAGGTCAAGATCAGAGATTTAGTGCAAAATGGTCAAGATCAAGGGTAACAAAAATGTACCATGACTTGAAAGAAATTTATGGGTGGCCTAACATGAAGGGTGACATAGCAAAGTTTGTTTCATATTGTTTAACCTGTCAGCAGGTAAAATTTGAACATCATAAACTTTCAAGCTTGTTTCAAAAGATTCAGTTACCAAAATGGAAATGGGACAAAGTAACAATTGATTGTATGGTAGGTTTGCCTAGAACACAGAAAGGGTATGATCAAGTGTGGGTAATAGTGGACAGATTAACTAAGTTAGCTCATTTCTTAGAAATAAAGACAACTTACACAGCAGCATGGTATGCCCAACTCTAAGTGGATAAAATTGTACGATTGCATGGGATTCCATCAGTGATTATATCTGATAGAGGTACTCAGTTCACCTCCAGATTTTAATAGAAATTCCAAGAGACATTAGGTACTATATTGTACTTCAGCAAAGCATTTCATTCTCGGACAGATGGACAGTCATAGAAGACTATACAGACATTGGGGAACATGTTGAGATTATGAGTGCTAGATTTAAAAAGCAGTTAGAGGGACCAGATTTGATCAGAGAAACAATGGAGAAAATTCCTATCACACAAGAGAGAATAAAGACTAGTTTCAGTAAGCAGAAGAGCTACACAGATTCAAAGAAAAAAGATGTGCAATTTATAGTGGATGATCATATGCTTCAATTCCAGGAGATTGAGATTGATAAAGTATTGTAATATGAGGAAATTCCAATTTAGATTGTAGATTTTTAGATCAGACAGTTTCGAAATAAGAGTATTTCTATGATTAAAGTATTATGGCATAGCAGAAGTATAGAGGAATATACTTGGAAAGTGAGGCTGAGATAAGATTTTAGTACCCCACCTTTTCTAGGAGTTAGGTTTTTATTGTACCCTATAGCTTTAAAGTAAATTCGGGGACGAATTTATTTGTAGGGGGGTAACATGTAACACCTCACCTATAACTTAGAACCTGAACTATGAAGGGGCAACTAGGGGGAAATTTTTTCTTTAATTTGAACTTGTGAATGTTATGTGTTTATGCATGAAATTGATATATATACATGTTTAAGTGATTGTATGCATAGAAGTGGTTTAAAAGCTGTTAGGTCAAAATTGGTTAATTTTGAGTTTTTGGTGAACTCGGGACAAAATGGTCATTTCACACCCCCCTTCAGATTTTTATGGAATTAACACTATATTTGAAGGTAGAAAAGAATTTAAGGACATGAAAATGATATTATTAAGTTTATTTGAATTATTATTGGAGAATTAAACCCGATAGAAAATAATTCCTGGTAAGCTGCTCGAATGAGGTGCTTCATTTGAACTAAGGGCAATTTGGAATTTTCCTTTGGAATATGGACTTATATAGTGTATGCAAGTCTATGGTAACATTTTAGGCTTACTTAAATCTAGCTATTGGATGAATAGATTAAGAAATGAATGGTTGGATAGCTAGGTTACACCATATGTACCATAAACTTGATGTATATGATTGCACCATTGATATTTAAGCTTGATTTTTCCCACCCCTTCATTGTTCATCATCTTCCTTAGCCAAAATTTCAGCCAA
>CANXYC010321067.1:0-14132 GCA_948193065.1 Aleurites moluccanus | reverse complement strand
ATATATATCTCAAAAGAATTACATAGAGTCTTCTTGGAGGAATGAATCAAGAAGCTCTGTCTTCTATATTAGCTCCCTCTCGAGCTACACTATCACCTGAAATCCACAGAAGAGGAGTGACCCTTCAACTTAGTAATTTATAAAACATGCAAGGTAAAGGGCAAACCAAAGGAACATGGATATGGAAATATCATAAGGTTATGCTTACAATAACATAACTGCTCACAATCAAATAGCACTGTCAAATCATATGATAGAACTACAAAGTGCATCAGTAGTCTTGCTACCTTATCACAACATAGCGCATCAGTAGCCTTGCTACCTTATCGCAAAACATATGCTTGGCTAGATATATACCTAGAGCTCATGGTCCCCTCTAGGTGGAACACTTATAAAAATCCTATCAGCTAGGTTCCCAAAGTGCACAATAAACTAATGAATTTACTCTAATTGGGAAGAGCGTTCTATACATATACATATCATGGTCATATAGCTTAAATTTCACAAGAATCATATTGGTCACAAGACCATCAACATATAAACATAAATTCATTCAAGTTAACAAATAGGTTTCATATGAGTTTGGTCCGTGGAAGAATGACCAAGTCATTTATAACATATAAAGTGATTACATGGGACAAATTATCATTTGTTTGAGAACATCATAGGAATTTCATTTAATAGGTGCACAATATAATATTTCAAAATATGAGAATCATATAAATGAATATTAGGAAGGATTGAACATTCAATTTCAAAGAAACAATACGCATATACAATGTTTATGCTTACCTCAAAGAAATTTATTCTTGTATTTCCCTCAATTACTGGTACATTCAATAATCTTCTCTATTTCCTTGAGTTCTCTTCTCCTATGATAATTCCCCAATTACTCACAATTAGGGTTTTCTCAATTAATAATATATATATGGTTTCTTATAATTTTAACCATCTTATAGTCTCTATTATTGTTTCCTAACATCAATTTAATTCATCTCTCAAAGAAAATCTAAAAATTAAGAACATACTTACTATTCACGTCACTATTCATCAAAATTCATAAATTCTGGTATCTTCCATATTAATCAAAATTAATAGCCTTAAATGCTTATAATAGGTTCTATATACTCATAAATAACTATTCTAACTACCAAAAATTCTTAATCTAAAGAGAAAATAAAGTTTGGAGAAAATCACCTTATTTCTCCAAAACTGAGTTCTTGAAGGATCTGACTTGAAAATGATGATTGAAGCCTTTAAATGCATTAATTTAATGATTTAATGCATTAATTCCGGGTATTAATGCATTAGAAAATAAATGGAACAGATTGGAGAGAGATAGGAGAAGAAATGAAGAAGAAAGAAAGAAAAGAAGAGAAGTTATCGTGAAAAATGGTTGTTGCTTCTCTTTTTAAATAGGCTACTGCCTCACTAATTCCCACTTCGTCAATCCTACTTCGCCAATCTCACTTCACCGAATTTCACTTCGGCAATCTCACTTCGCCAATTCTCCACTTCGGCAATCCTACTTCGGTAATTCTCCGCTTCGCCAATTCTCCACTTATCTAGCTCCATTAGCCTCTATCCACCTCGAAATCGAGGAGCCAGCTCGCACTACCTATTTCTACCGAGCTGGAAAGCTTCCTATTTAACTTGCACTAAACTAGCTCGCAAACGAGATACAGACATCCAAACTCCTCCATTCTTTTTGTCACTTAAAATAGACACTTAGGGGTCTAGCATATCCAAAATTCATATCAAAAGGAGATATACACAATTTATGGTGAATTTCTAAATTTCACCCTGACTTTAATCTCCTAGTACTATCCGAGCAGGTCTGATTAATTTAGATCTCTCTTGAGCTATAATTATCCAATCTCCTTGAAACTTTTACAACCATCTATATAACACATAAAGGAATATTTTTCATGTTTACACTTTTGACTCACTGAACCTCTAACATTCTCAGAATAAACAAACATTCTCAAACTTTTTGCAGGAAATAATGAACTAGACAGGTTCTGGTCGAGGAGGCTTATCTCTTCACACACACACAAAATTTTACAAAACAGTTCTCTAGACTTAAAGATAAGATATAAATTTATAACTTTTTATGACTTACAGTTTTTCAAATTATTCCTTTAAAATCATAAAAACTGACTCACAAAATTCTTCCTGAATACAGATTCTGAAATTCTCAAAATATTAATCTATCCACTATCATCTCAACAAACATACATAAAAAAAATATAACAGGTATTACAGCTATCACTGTTGACGACCCTCCTTGTCAGCCTTCACACTAGTCCACTCATCTGGATGCCAGATACTTAGAACCACCCTCCACTTTCCCTCACTCGCGACCGTTTAGGCAAATTGGCCCCAAAAGTTACAGTGGTCAAAGATTCTCTCTCTTGATTCCATCATTGACAGACAACTATTCTGGCTAAGGTGGGTACCAAATGAAAGCCGATGATGAGAGCTTTCCAACGGTATCAATTTTTGCAGGAAAAATCATCGAAAATCATTAGAATCAAGATTGAAAGCGAAGTCGTTGGAAACTTTTTTACACAACTCGTTGTCACACTCCATCTCCAGTGGTGCGACGGTCCTAGGAGGCTTAAGGCCACCATAAACCCGTAGAACTCACATATCATGAATCTCATACACAATTTTATCAATTACAACATCATATATATTATCATACAATGATCATTTCTACACATTCAATTAAACATCAATCATATCTTTACCATTATAATTTCATAGCTTTCTCTTGTTCTTTAATGATCAAAATATGCATCTCACATCACTAAGGAACAAAAGTATCCATAAGGTAATGATTCATACATCAAAATATTGGTATCCTCAATGACTGACTACGGAGCTCTAGAATATACTCCCAAATACATATCATGTCATAGTATCAATTAATGAATACACAAAATATCTCAAAAATTATTACAATGAACCTTCTTGGGAGAATGGATCAAGAAGCTGGATCTTCTCTATTAGCTCTTTCGCGAGCTATGCTATCACCTGAAATCCAAAAAAGAGGAGTGAGCCTTCAACTCAGTAAGATATGAACATTATAATCAAGAATCTAAATATCGATTCATGGTCATGAACAAATATTTATACATGTGTAGGTATGAAAGAATCACAAGCTTTACTTGAAGGAACATGGGTACTCATAATAATTTGGCTATATCAAATCAAATCACAAATCAAATCATGGTTCATATTTGAAATATAAAATGCCTACAAGGAATGGCATTATCAAATCTCATCTGATAGAACTGATCTGATGTCATAACATACGTATCAGTAGCCTTGCTACCTTAACGTGCAGACATGCTTGGCTAGGCATGCACTTAGAGCTCATAGCCTCCTCTAGGTGGAACATTGATAAAAACCCTATCAGTTGGGCTCCCAAAGTGCACTATGGACCAATGAATTTATTCTCATTGGGAAGAGCGTTCTATCCGTGGATAATGGGGTTTCAATCTCATAAGAAGCATATTGGTCGCAAGACCATCATCATGTATCATCATTCAAATTGGGTTTGATAAACAAGAAGCATATGAACTTGATCCAAGAAAATTGATCAAGTCATTTATATTATATATATACAAATATATACATATGGATGAACAAATCAAGGATGCTAGGTCACATTATTTCAAGAAACAAGAAACAAATAAAATGTTCATACTTACCTTAACACAATTTCTCTTGAAATTTCTTCTAGCAAATTCCAACTCTAACTCCTCAATTAATTTGAGTTTCTCCTCCTAAGAAATTTCCCCAAACATACAAAAATTAGGGTTTTCTCCAAATCAATAATATTTATCATGATTTCCTAATAATTAATTATCTTAGAGTCTCTATCCTTTATTCCGAACAATAATTTTATTTATCTCTTAAAGAAAAATCTGCATTTAATTCGGAGTTACTGTTCATATTACTATTCATGACAACCTCAACATTCTGATTTCCTTCCACATTAATTACCATTAATGACTTCAGATTACTTGCAATAAATTCTATATACCCAATATTAATTATTCTAACCCAAAAACTTAAATAAATCTAAGGAAAATAACTTAAGAAGAAAATTTACCTTATTTTCCTCAACACTGAAATTTCTGAAATTCCTTGCTTAAGCTGATGATTTCTGCCTTAATATAGAATAATCTAGAGGTCTAATGTATTAATTTGAGTATTAATGCCTTATAAAATAAAATGAGACTAATCTGAGAAAAGACTGAATTTAACGAAGAAAGAAGGAAGGAAAAATCATGAAAACGCTACTGGGGTTGCTGGGGTTAAATAGACCACTACCCCAGAAAAACTCGCTTGCCAGCTCGCCTCGCCAATCCTGCCTTGGCAATGCTACCTTGCATAAGCTAGCTCTCCATTCTCACTTCGCATTATCCAACTCGTACTTTCCAGCTCGCCAAACTAATCTGGCAATGCCACCTCGCTATTCCAGCTCGCATATGTTACCTTGCATATGCTGCCTCGCCAGACTCTCCTCGCGAATTCTTCCTCGCATATGCCACTTCGCTTCTTCGCCTCTTCGCTAAACTCTGCTTCGCGAACTGCCACTTCGTACATTCCCTCTTCACATAATGCCACCTCGCCTTTCCTCTTCGCCAAACTCTCTTCGGCAAACCTCTTCGGCAAACCTCTTCACCAAACTCTCTTTGCCAAACCTCTTCGCCAAACTCTCTTCGTCAAACCTCTTCGCCAAACTCTCTTCACCAAACCTCTTCGCCAAACCTCTTCGCACATGCTACCTCGCATATGTTTCTTCGCCAATTGCCACTTCGGCAATTTCACCTCGCCACATCTCCACTTCATAGTGCCAGCTCACAAAATGCCACTTCGCATTTTGCCGACTTGCCTTAACTTGATCCTTCTAAGTTTAAACTTTTCCTCTGCAACTTAGACTTAACTAGCTCGCAAAAGAGCTACAAATATCCAAACTTACTAATTCTTTTTTCCATTTAAAATAGACATGCAAGGGCACAACATATCAAAAATTCAAATCACTAGGACCAACACACAGACCATGGTGACTCTCTAAATGTCACCCAGACTTACTGCCCCAAAATCTAACTAAATAGACCTGATAAAATCCACTCTCCACTGAGAAATACTTATCCAAAAATTCTGAAATTTTACAGCCAATATCATAACACACAAAGGAACATTTTTCATGTTTACACCTTTGGTTAAATTTGTCTCAGTCATTCCCAGTAAATTCAAACAGACACTGCCTTTCTGCAGAAATACTCAACCAAACCAGCCTTGCTCAAATAGACATAACTCATCACACACACAGAATTTTTCCAAGCCAATTTATAGAATTATAATTAAGACATAAACTCACAACTTTTATGTTTTACACTTTACCAAATTATTTCTCTAAGAACATGAAATCATCATCATAATATCCTGCAACTGCAAATCAGAAATTCTGAAATTTTCAAACATTCATATTTAAAATTAATCAACTCTCCAAACATATAATTTAATAAAAATACAACAAAGTGGACGGATATTACATTTCTACTGTCCCGACTTGTGTTAATAGGCTAAATTAATACATCTTTTAATTAGTAGAATTCATGATTCCCAATGATATTAATTTATAGAGATTTTACTGTAATTGGATAGAGAGAGAGTGAGTAAGAAGCTAGAGTGAGAAAGAGGAAGAAGAAGTGCTCTTCTTCATCTTCATAATCTTCTTCTACCTTTCTTTTTAATTCTTTGATAAAAAACCAATTACATACTTATTGCCTTAGCAATTGAAAGACAAAAACAACATAAACCTAAAAGCTTCCAAGGAGTATAAGAGGAAGCCATTGATATACTTTGGGCCAATTAGAGAGGAGATCAAAAGGCAACTCAAGTACAAAGGAAAGTGCTTAATTGGTTGAGTTCGTATTGATGGACTAGAGCCTTCATATTTAAGGAGCTGTAGTTGAAGAATTGGAAAATAGTTTATGTGCTACCAATAGTAAAGCCACGTTAGGGCTAGGGGGTGCATGACCCTTGTTGAATTTTGAGAACTAAAAAAAAATCTTTGTAATTTTTTTTTTAATATTCAGCACATGCCTCTCTCTTTTCACCGTCCCAAATCCCAAATCCTTTTTTTTTCTCTCTGGCATGTAATCTTCACAATCAGAGTAGAAATTGAAGAAATTTTAGTCATAGTTCATCAATCTCAAGTAAGAAATCGTTATTTTCCATATTTATAAGAGAAACTTTTATTTTTAAACCTGATTTTGTTTATTGTCATGACCCGGTTTCCCGGACCGCCACAGTCCTAGGGCACGGGAGATGCCAATGGCGACAGGCACCCGTAAAACGCAGTATCACATGCATCATCTATAAACCTCAATATATTATTCATATTAATTAATTACCAGTCATTCTGTTAACCTATCATGCACTCTGTATTCATTCTGCAATTGGCTGTAACATTCACATATGATATTATAATACCATCACATAACTCAAAATATCAACATCAATATATTATATACAATGTTCATCTCCTAGCTAACCCATACATACCTATGGAGCAGCTAGATAGTGAACACCAAAAATAAATATAGAATCCATAAAATATACATCAAAGACTACGGCAGATATCCCGGGATAACAGAAGACAGGAATCTGCAATCTACTCCTCTCCTGAAATGGGTAAACAATAAAATGGTGAGTATAGATGATACTCAGTGAATTTACATGCATCATAATAAATAATAGGCATCAAATAAATAATGGTATCAATCAATGAGATAACGGTATACAGTATAAAGGTTAGGGTACGATAAAGCCAAAGAATATCATATAGGCTTGGTTACATATGGAAAGACAGATAATGGGATGGACTGTATGAAAAGAAATTATACAATCTTCAGTCAGTCAATATGAACTATGTAGGTCTCCAGTATCAATGAGCATAAGGCTGATTAGGCCCTATGGCTAGGACCATAACCCCTCCTAGCTAGGGTATCAGTAATCCAATGTGCACATCGCCGACAGTATTTTCCCACTACCTTGTCGGATTGGTAGCTCTGCCAAACCATATTAGGGTCAATAACGAGGGATACCATAAGCAATAATGGCATCCAGATAATAGTCAATCCAATAACAATCAGTTCGGTATCAATCAGTACAGTATTCAATATACTCAATGGCAATGTCAAATACAATGTACAATCAATGATATAAGGTTTGGTAATAAGGAAAGACATAAAACAAAACTTGGTTCGGTGACCGCAATTGATAGGTCAATTGCCATGCCAACGTCGCTGGCGATAATAGCATTCAATTGGTAGGCCTACGGCATGCAAACCAATAGGCCAATGGCAAATGAACTAAGCATTTCACCAAACACTTGGTGGGCATACATTGGCAAGCCAATAGGTTAGGTTATGGTTCAAATTTGACTTGCCCATTCAACTCAACAACAAACCATATTGTTAAACAAAGTATAGGTATCAAAGAAACACAATTAAACAATGTTAAAAATGATCAAATTAGCAAGGAAAATCAAGCAAAAATCAGACAAATCCAAAGGGTGAATAGTAACATTAGGGTTCGGCCAAAGGGAGGGTTTCACAATTGGTTTCCATTCAACAATTCAATGATATAGATATGTAATTTGATGCAATGTAAACTCACCTAAGCCTTCAAATAGCTTTTGCACAATCCAATTCCACCAAAATGCCAAAATAGGGTACTTTGAAAATCAAGTTTGAGCAATCTCCAATTCTACATCAATTAATCCATCAATAAGTTAACTAAACACTTCCAATTGACTAATTCTAATATCAATTAACATAATCAAGCTTTAATTCAACATATCATTCCATACAACTTCAATTTAAGCAACCAATTTAGGGATTTCAATCAATTTGGATAAACTAGTTATCACACCCCAACTCCAGTGGTGCGACGGTCCTAGGGCAAGGGTAGGCTTAAGGCCACCATAAACTCGTAGAACTCACAAATCATGAATCTCATATACTATTATATCAATCACAACATCATACATTACCATACAATGGTCATGTCCATGCATATAATTAAACATCAATCATAACTTTTCTATTATCATTTCATATCTTTCTCTTGTTCCTTAATGATCAAAAGATGCATCTCACATCACTAAGGAACAAGAGTACCCAAAAGGTAACAATCATGCTTCAAAATATACTAGTATCCTCAAATGACTAACTATGGAGCTCTAGAATATACTCCCATTACATATTGTATCATAATACCATTAATTTAAATATACAAAATATCTCAAGATCATTACAATGAAGCTTCTTGGAATAAACAAGTCAAGAAGCCTGATCCTCTCTATTAGCTCCCTCACGAGCTATGCTATCACTTGAAATCCACAGAAAAGGAGTGAGCCTTCAACTCAGTAAGATATGAACATTATAATTTAGGAATCTGAATATCGAATCATGGTCATAAACAAATAGTTATACATATAGGCATGAAAGAAATCATAAGCTTTACTTGAAGGAAACATGGTTCTCATAATAATTTGGCTTTATCAAATCATGGTTCATATTTAGAACATAGAATGCCCACAAAGAATGGCATTATCAAATCTCATCTGATAGAACTGATCTCATATCATAACATACGTATCGGTAACCTTGCTACCTTAACGTGCACACATGCAAGGCCAGACATGCGCCTAGAGCTCATGGCCCCCTCTAGGTGGAACACTGATAAAAACCGTATTAGCTGGGCTCTCAAAGTGCACTATGGACCAATGAATTCACTCTCATTGGGAAGAGCATTCTATCCATGGGTCATGGGGTTTCAATCTCATGGAAAGCATATTGGTCGCAAGACCATCATCATATATCATAATTCAAATCGGGTTTATCAAAAAAGAAACATATGAACTTGATCCAAGGAGGTTGATCAAGTCATTCACATTATACAAATATATATATATATATATATATATATATAAATGAATGCTCAAATATAAGAATATTTGGTCATATTAATTTCAAAGAACGATAATCAAATAAGATGTTCATACTTACTTCTTACACAAATTTCTCTTAAATTCCTCTTTAGAAATCTGCTCACTTTAATTCCTCAATCAATTCGAATTTCTCCTCCTAAGAAATTCCCCAAATATATAAAATTAGGGTTTTCTCCAAATCAATAATATTTATCATGATTTCCTAATAATTAATTATCTTAGAGTCTCTATTCTTAATTCCTAACAACAATTTTATTTATCTCTTTAAGAAAATTTCTGCATTAAATTTCGGAGTTACTGTTCATGGTAGTCTCACCAATCTAATTTCTCCCACATTAATTACCATTAATGACTGCAGATTGCTTGCAATAAATTCTATATAGCCAACATTAATTATCCTAACCCATAGACTTAAATAAATCCAAAGAAAATAGCTTAGGAAGAAAATTTATCTTATTTCCTTCAAACTAAAATTTCTGAGATTCCTGGCCCAATCTGATGATTTCTGCCTTAATCTAGAATAATTTAGAAGTCTAATGCATTAATTTGATTATTAATGCCTTAGAAAATAAAATGGAACAAATCTTAGAAAGGACTGAAATTAACGAAGAAAGATGGAAAGAAGAATCGTGAAAAACGATTCTGGGCTACTGGGGTTAAATAGACCACTGCCCCAGAAACACATTTGCTAGCTCGCCAATTAGCCTCGGCAAAGCTACCTCGCCTAAGCCATCTCGCCAATCCCACTTCGCATTTCCCAGCTCGCACTTTCTAGCTCGCGTTTGCTGCCTTGTCAGACTCTCCTCGCGAACTCTTCTTCGCATATGCCACCTCGGCAATGCTTCTTCACCTCTTCGCTTCTTCGCGAACTGCCACTTCGCACATTCCCTCTTCGCATAATGCCACCTCGCCTTATTCTCTTCGCCTTTCCTCTTCTCCAAATCCTTTTCGCCAAATCCTCTTCGCCAAATCCTCTTCGCACATGCCACCCCGGCAAACTCACTTTGCCACTTCACATTTTGCCGGCTCACCACACCAAAACTTCTCTAAGTTAAACCTTTTCTGAACATCTCACACTTAGCCAACTCGCAAATGAGCTACAAATATCCAAACTTACTAATTTTTTCTGCCACTTAAAATCAACATGCAGGAGAACAATATATCAAAAATTTAAATCATAAGGACTAACACACAGACTATGGGGACTCTCCAAAAGTCACCCAGACTTCTGCCCCAAAATCTAACCAAACAACCCTGAGAAGAACTACTCTTTACTGAGATATACTTATCCAAAAATTCTGAAATTTTGCAGTCATCTTCACAACACACAAAAGAACATTTTTTATGTTCACACCTTTAGCTAATTCTACATCAGTCATTCCCAGTAAATTTAACCAGACACTGACTTCCTGTAGGAATACTAAACCAGACCAACCTTGCTCAAATAGACATAACTCAACACTCACACAAAATTTTGCCAAACTATTTTACAGAATTATAATCAAGACATAAACTCACAACTTTCATATTTACACTTCACCAAATTATATTTTTAAGATCATGAAATTATCATCATAAAATCCTACAACATAAAAAAAAATCAGAAATTCCTGAAATTCTCAACATTCACATATGAAATTAATAGATTTCCCAAACATACAAAATCAATAAAAATACTACAAAATGGAAGATATTACATAATGCATTAGAAAATAAATGGAACTAATCTGAGAAGTACTGAAAAAGAATGAAGAGAAGAAGAAGAAGAAAAAAATCGTGAAGAAAAAAAAATCGCTACTGGCATTGGTTAAATAGGCTACTGCCCCCAAAATTTCCGCTCGCCAGCTCACCTCACCAATCCGCCTCGGCAAAGCCACTTTGCCAAAGCCAATTCACCAATCCTACTTCGCATGTTCAATTCACATATGCCACCTCGCATATGCTACCTCACCAAACTCTCCTCGTGAACTCCTCTTCGTATATACCGCCTTGGCAATGCCTCTTCGCCAAACTCCACTTCTTATATGCCACCTCGGCAATGCCTATTCGCTAAACTGGCCTCGCCTAATTTCACTTCCCATATGCCACCTCGACAATGCCTCTTCGCCAAACTCTCCTCGCCTAACTTCACTTCGCATATGCCACCTCACATATGCCTCTTTTCCAAACTCCTCTTCGCCTAACTCCACTTCGCATATGCCACCTCGCATATGCCTCTTCGCCAAACTCCTCTTCGCCTAACTCTACTTCGCATATGCCACCTCACATATGCCTCTTCGTCAAACTCCTCTTCACCAATTGGCACCTCGGAAATCTCACCTTGCCACTTTGCTTGCTCACATTGCTGGCTCACAAATGCCACCTCGCATTTGCAGGCTCGCAAATACCAGTCTCTGCCGAACTGAAACCCTTCCTTGATAACTTATATTTTAATCAGCTCGCAAATGAGCTACAAATATCCAAACTTCTTGATTCTTTTTGTCACTTAAAATAGACACTTAGAGGTCCAACATATCCAAATTTCAAATCAAAAGAATAACTACACAAACTATGGTGACTCTCTAAAGTTTACCCTTACTTACTGCCCAAAATTCATCCGAATAGACCTGAGAAATTATACTCTCCACTAAGTTATACTTATCCAAATCTCCTGAAATTTAACAAACAACACCACAACACATAAATGGACATTTCTCATGTTTACACTTTTGACTCATTCAGCCTCAATCATTCCCAGAAAATTCAAATATACTCAGATTCCTGCAGAAATAATGGACCAGACAGGTTCTGGTCAAGGGGACATAACTCTTCACACACATAGAATTTTATAGAACCATTTTTTAAAATTAAAGATGAGATATACACCTACAACTTTTATGTTTTACACTTTACCAAATTATTTCTTTAAAATTAAGAAATCAGCCTCACAAAATCTACCCTGCAACCAGAAATTTTCTGAATTTTCTCAAAACATTTATATCTTCAATTAATTCAACAAACATACAATTAATAAAATAGTCACAAATGACAGATATTACATACACTACAAACCCCAATATTTTGTAAAAAAATAAAAAAATTTATAAAATGAGTAATATTTTTTAAATGAAGTCATTTATAAAATAATACACAAAAATGCCCAATATTTTATAAATAAGTGAAAAATTTTGTAAAAATTAGTGACATTTTATAAAATGATTCATTTACAAAATAATATATTAAAAAAATAAATTATTTTATAAAAAAGTGTAAAATTTTTAAACAAGTAGCTGATATTTTTTAAATTCATCAATTTATAAAATAACAAACTGCAAACTCCAATATTTTGTAAAAAAATATAAAAAAAAATTATAAAAATGAGTAATATCTTGTAAGTGAAGTTATTTATAAAATAATATACTAAAATCCTCAATAATTGAAAATTTTGCAAAAAATTAGTGACATTTTATAAAGTGATTCAATTACAAAATAATACATTACATACCTCAATATTTCTACAAAAAGTGAAAATTTTTGTAAAGATTGATAATATTTTATAAATCCTTTAATTAATAAAATAATACACTACAAAATACAATATTTTATAAAAAAGTAAAAATTTTTGTAAATATTAATAATATTTTATAAATCTTTTCATTAACAAAATAATATACTATAAAACTCAATATTTTATAAATCTTTAAATTAATAAAAAAAATACACTACAAAACCTAATATTTTGTAAAAAAGTGACAAAAATTATAAAAATAGTTAATATTTTTGTAAAATCTTTCATTTATAAAAATTTACACTATAAACCCCAATATCTTGTAAAAAAAGTGACAAATTTAGTAAAAATAACTTATATTTTGTAAATTGTATAATTTATAAAATTTTACACTACAAACCCTAATATTTTGTAAAAAAGTACAAAATTTTATAAATGACTTATATTTTGTAAAACGTATAATTTACAAAATTTTATACAATAAATCTCAATATTTTGTAAAAAAATATAAAATTTTATAAAAATGACTTATATTTTGTAAATCGTACAATTTACAAAATTTTATAATATAAATTCTAATATTTTGTAAGAAAGTGCAAAATTTTGTAAAAATAATTTATATTTTGTAAATAGTACAAATTACAAAATTTTACATTACAAATTTCAATATTTTGTAAAAAATTATAAAATTTTGTAAAAATGGCTTATATTTTGTAAATCGTAAAATTTACAAAATTTTACACTACAAATCTCAATATTTTATAAAAAAAAACAAAATTTTGTAAAAATGGCTTATATTTTGTAAATCATAAAATTTACAAAATTTTACACTACAAATCTCAATATTTTGTAAAAAAATATAAAATTTTGTAAAAATGACTTATATTTTATAAATCGTATAATTTACAAAATATTACACTATAAATCTCAATATTTTGTAAAAAAGTATAAAATTTTGTAAAAATGACTTACATTTTATAAATTGTACGAATTATAAAATATTACACTACAAAACTCAACATTTTGTAAAAATGTGTAAAATTTTATAAAAATGACTTATCTTTTGTAAATTGTATGATTTACAAAATATTATATTACAAACCCCAATAATTTGTAAAAAAAATAAAATTTTATAAAAATAACTTATATTTTATAAATTATACGATTTACAAAATAATACATTTCAAACCCCAATATTTTGTAAAAAAGTATAAAATATTGTAAAAATGACTTTTATTTTGTAAATTTTATGATTACAAATTTTAATATTTTATAAAAAAAAGTCAAATTTTATAAAAATTACTTATATTTTATAAATTGATTAATTTAATATTTTTAATTTCCTTAAATTTTTTTTATTCCTTTTATATTATTACTACATTTTAATTAATAAAAATATTCCAAATTTTTGTTTCACATTATAATTTGGGAAAAAAATTCCAAATTATAATTTTGGGTTTAATTTTTTTTTTATTCTTATTATTACTAATTTTTAAATTTCCTAAAAAATATTTTTTTTGTTTTTATTTATATTATTATTACTTTTTAAATTAAAAAAATTTTACATTATTGTTTCAAATTATAATTTTTCCAAAATTATTTAAA
>CANXYC010321004.1:0-10135 GCA_948193065.1 Aleurites moluccanus | reverse complement strand
CTCCAACCGGGTATATTTTTCCATACAATTCCCAAATAAATAATTTAAGACCATTTACATTCACTTTTATTCTTTCCTTTACTCAAATATACTGATAAATTTATAAAACCTCGAAAAAATGCAAAATTACAATTTAGTCCTTCGATTACCAAAAATTCCGAACTTACCCGATTAAGTCCTAACTGACTTCAAACTAACTCTAGGCCTAAAAATAGGTCATATAACATGCATATATATATTCCATGCATTCACATATAATATTAACACATCATAAAGAAAGAAAAATAATTTCCTTAAAGGTCCCTATCAGGGTTTAAGCTAAGGTGTTACACTAGGTGGCAAATTTGACTTGCCCAATTCAACAAACACAAAGCTACATTGTCAAACAAAGTATAGGTATCAAGAAAAAAGATTAAACAACATTAAAATAGGATCAAATGGCTAAGGAAAATCAAGTAAAAATCAAGAAATTCCAAGGCAATGAATAGTGAATTAGGGTTCGGCCACTAAGGTGGTTTTTTCATAAGTTTCAATTCAACAATTCAATAATATAGGCATGTCAAATGATGCAATGTAAACTCACCTAAAGCTTCAAATAGCCTTTACACAAGCTAATTCCACCAAATAGCTAAAATAGGTTACTTTGAAATTTACCTTTGCCAAATCTCCAATTCTACATCAATTAATCCATCAATTAGTTACCTAAACACATCCAATTGACTAATTCTAACATCAATTAACAAAACCTAACACTAATTCATCAAATCATATCTTACAACTTCAATTTAACCATTCAAAGTAGGGATTTCAACACAATTGGATAAATTGGTGCAAATTAACACCAAACCCATTCAATTGAACCTAAATAACACCTAAATAATCAATCAAACTAAACAAAACACATTCTTACCTCAAGTTGCACAAAGTGGCTGAAATCTCCTCTTTGTTCCTTCTCGAAATTCTTAGCTCCTTTCTATAATTTAAGGATAGAAATGGATTAAGCTAAGTTGATTTGCTATTTTGCTATCAATTTGCTTAAGAATTTAACAAGAAATGATGAACAATCAAATGGAAGAAAGCAAAGAAATGGTTTAGCCTCTCATACCAAAAGAAGAAGAAGATGATCAAATGGCTAAGGCAAATAAAATAAATAGAAAATCTAATTTGTTCAATTACAACTAACTCCCCGAACTTTCGTCCATTACACTTTGGTCCAAAATCTTCTGTAATTTATTCTGTCAATTTTGTTAAGATTTAGATATCAGAGTAGGGAGTCAATAGGCTTATTTTAATTTATACTTATTTATAAAAATAGTTCTGGAGTCATTCTGTAACCCTGACCAACCAATTTCCACTATTCACCTTAAACTTCCATTTATTTACAAAAATGCCATTAGTTACTTTTTCAGTGTTCCTAAATGATTTTCACTTCTTTATTTTTACCAAAATTACACATAAATTATGGTCATCTTTTACTCCCAAATCAACTTCAGAAATTCTTCTGTTGATCGGACAACTCATTTTTCAGCAGTGTTCCCGACACCGCCGCTTTCCTGAAAAGTATCAAGTTTGCTTTTTAACTGTGTCTCTAAAATTGTTTCCCATCATTTCAATACTAATGGACCACATACTGAGAATTAATTCATGCATGATAGTTATAACTTTCTAGGGTATTACACTGTGTCTCTAAAATTATTTCCCATCATTTCAAGACTTATGAACCTCATACTGAGAACTAATTCATGCATATGAGTTACAACTTTCTAGGGTATTACATTCTACCCCCTATAAATAAATTCGTCCTCGAATTTAAATAAAATACATACCTCACTGCTAGAATAGGAATGGATATCTGCTCCTCATCTCCGGCTCACTCTCCCAAGTGCACTCCTCTATGGATTGATTCCTCCAGAACACTTTAGCCATCAGGATCTCCTTATTACATAGCTGTCTGACTTGTCGATCAATAATCTCTACTAGATACTCCTCATAAGACAATTCATCATTGAGTTCCACATCCTGAACCTCCAATATGTGAGATGGATCAGACACATACTTCTGCAGCATAGAGATATGAAAAAATGGATGTACATGGCTCATACTGGGTGGAAGAGCCAATCTATAGGCCATATTACCAATTTTCTCGAGAATCTCAAACGGGCCTATAAACCTTAGTGATAACTTACATCTCGTCCCAAATCTCATAACACCCCTCATCGGTGAGACCTTAAGGAAGATATGATCACCAACTGCAAAATGTACATCTTTCCTCTTCGGATCAGCATAACTCTTTTGCCTAATGAAGGCAGTCCTCATCCGCTCTCTGATCATAGGAACCTTTTCCATAGTCTCTCTAATCAACTCTGGCCCCTCAAGTTGCTTCTCTCCCAGTTCCACCCAACATACTGGAGATCTATATTTTCTACCATATAGTGCTTCAAATGGAGCCATACCAATAGAAGAGTGATAGTTATTGTTATAAGAGAACTCTATTAATGGCAGATAATAATCCCAGTTACCTTTGAAATCCAGAACACACAATCTCAACATATCCTCCAAAGTATGGATTGTCCTCTCCAACTGCCCATCAGTCTATGGATGGAAAGCAGTATTGAATCGTAACTGGGTACCCACAGCCTCCTGAAACTTCTACCAAAATCGAGAAGTAAACTGTATACCCCTCTCTAATATGATTGTCAAAGGAACTCCATGAAGTCGCATAATCTTATCCATATACAATTGTGCATACTGAGCTGTCGTGTAGCTAGTCTTAACCTCCAGAAAATGAGCAGACTTCGTCAGACTATCAACAATCACAAATATAGAATCATAACCCCTCAAAGTCCTCGGTAGACCAACTATAAAATCCATAGTAACCTGTTCCCATTTCCACTCTAGTAACTCAATCCCCTGAAGTAGCCCTAATGGCTTCTGATGCTCGAACTTAACCTGCTAACAGGCTAAGCATTTAGACCCAAACTGAGCTACATCTTTCTTCATCCCTGGCCACCAATATACATCTCTCATATCATGGTACATCTTGGTAATCCCTGGATGTACACTGTAAGCTGAATAATGAGCTTTTCTCATAATCCGATCCCGTAGCCCATCAAAATCTGGTACACATATACGCTTTCCACATCTCAGTACCCCATCCTCTACTATAAACTCTGTCATCCTCTCATTCTGTACCTCTCCCTTGAGTTTCAGTAGATAAGGATCCCTGTCCTGAGCCACTTTAATATCGTCAATCAACAGTGACTTCACTCGAAATTGGGCTATCAGAACCTGGTTCAGATCCTGGAATCCCAACTCCAACTCAACTCCCAAATCTGCTAACTCCCTCATCTCTCGGATCAATGGCCTCCTGCCAATTACAATATGAGCTAGACTGCCCATCAATTTCCTGCTCAGTGCATCCGCCACTACATTGGCCTTACCTGGGTGATAAAGGATCTCACAGTCATAATCCTTAAGAAGCTCTACCCATTTATGTTGCCTAAGATTCAGATCCTTCTGCTGAAATATATATTGTAGACTCTTATGATCAGTATATATCTCACATTTCAATCCATACAAGTAATGTCTCCAAATCTTCAAGGCAAATATCACCGCTGCCATCTCTAGATCGTGTGTCAGATAATTTGCTTCATGCTTCTTTAACTGATGGGAAGCATAAGCAATTACCCTACCAATCTGCATCAATACACATCCCAGACCAATCCGTGAAGCATCATAATACATAGTGAATTTCTCCCCCTCTACTGGCAATGCCAACACTGGAGCACTGGTGAGACAATACTTCAAAGTCTGGAAGCTGCGGTCATACTCATCAGTCCAAACATAACACTCCTGTTTTCTCATCAATCTAGTCAATGGAGCTGTAATTCGGGAGAAATCCTTCACAAACCTCCTATAATATCCAGCTATACCCAGAGGCTGAGGCCAATTAGCAACTGCTTCTATCTTCCGGGGATCCACTTTAATCCTATCCTCTCATATCACATGCCTAAAGAAACACACTTCGGTTAGCCAGAACTGGCATTTAGATAGCTTAGCATATAACCGATGCTCCCGAAGTGTCTACAACATAATCCTCAGATGCTCCACATACTCCTCCTTACTCATTAAATAGATAAGTATGTCATCAATGAATACAATAAAAAACTTATCCAAATATGACCTGAACACCCTGTTCATCAAATCCATAAAAGCTGTCGGTGCATTGGTCAACCCGAATGGCAACACCAAAAACTTATAATGTCCATAGCGGGTTCTGAAAGCAGTCGTAGGTATATCACCCTTCTTAATCTTCAATTGGTGATATCCAGACCTCAAATCAATCTTCGTAAAATGGCTGGCACCCTGCAGCTGGTCAAACAAGTCATCTATCTGAGGCAATGGATACTTGTTCTTCACTGTCACCTTATTCAACTGCCTATAATCTATACACATCCTCAAAGAGTCATCTTTCTTCCTCACAAATAGTACCGGTGCACCCCAAGGAGAACTGCTCGGTCTAATAAACCCTCTATCCAATAGCTCCTATAACTGTATCTTTAATTTTTTCAGTTCTGCTGAAGCCATTCTGTACGGAGGAATAGATATAGGGTCAGTACCGGTATGCACCTCAATCTCAAACTCTATCTCCCTATCAGGGGGCAATCCTGGCAACTCCTTAAGAAATACATCAGGAAACTCTCGAACTACTAGTATCTGATCCAATTGTACAGAAGACTTCTGTACATCTATCACATATGCCAAATAGGCTGAACAGCCTTTCCTAATCATCCTCCTAACCTGGATAGCAAAAATCAAGTTAACCCAAAACTTCTAAATATCACCCTGAAACTTAAACTCTGGTTGCCCCTCAGGCTGAAATCTAACCCTTTTCCGATAACAATCAATAACCGCTCGGTGCCTCGTCAACCGATCCATACCCAAAATAACATCTAGCTCTAACACAAGCAACTCAATCAAATCAGCACTGAAGATGTTATCATCAATCTCAATCACACAGTCAGGGTAATAATAATCAACATCCACACTATCACCCATAGGAGTAGCAATCATCAAAGGTACATCTAACAACCTCATTTCCTTATTCAATTTAGGTGCAAAATATGGTGACACAAAAGAGTAAGTAGCACCAGAATTGAATAAGGCACTTGCAATCTCATTATGAATCAAGATAGTACCTATAACCACATTGTTTGCTCTCTGGGCCTCCTAGGTGTTGACTGCAAATACTCTACCCTGGCCCCTACCAGTTGGAGCCTAACTACCACTGGGAGTCTGTCTACCCCTGCCTCTGTCTCTGCCTGTAGTCTCTCTACCCATATTCTGACTCGCTTGTACCACTGGCTGAGAAACTGTAACAGATGATTGCTACTGCTCACCCCATAGAGGACATCTGCTAATGAAGTGACCATGCTGTCCACACTTCAAACAAGCACCAGATTGTAATCGGCACTCCCCTCTGTGCCTCTAACCACAAAACCCACAACTAGGAATGATGGGTGCCTGTGTAATTGGTCTCGAAGAACCTTGAGAATAAGTAGGTATAAACTATACCACTGGTGGTCCCCTACTATGAACTCTCCTCCTCTAGCTACTAGCTGATGATCTCTGCTCAAATCGAGGCATTGGCTCTGTCTGTCTAGGCTAGGAGATGCTCTCCCCCTTTCTAACTTGTGATCCTGGACCCTCTTTCCTCTTCTGGTCCCTCTTAGCCCTCTCAGTCTTGTATTTCTCCTCCATCTATGTAGCCTTGTCAATCACTACAGTTAAGGAGGTAAACTCTGTAGCCAACAATGCATTATGTAATGTAGCATGAAGACCCCTCCGAAACCTACTAATCAAATCAGCCTTTGTAGGTACAATATGAGTAGCATATCTACTCAGCCTAACAAACTCCTCTACATACTCCTCAACAGATCTGTCCCCCTGCTCTAACTGCTCAAATCTGATCAGGTTACGGGTCTTCACTCCCTCTGTAATAAACTCATCAATCAAACCCTGTCGAAACTCAACCCAGGTGGGTGGGTGCTCACCATAAAGCCTAGGCTCTATCCTCCTAGAAAACTAGGTCTAAGCCTTCCCCTTCTATAATAGCCCATCCAGCTCAACATCTCTCAACTCTAAACATGGTAGTCTCTTTACTACCTTCTCCACCTCCTCTAAGAAATCTACAGGATCAGTACCCCTGTCTCCCCTGAACTCAGGTAGGTTTAACTTCAGAAAGCTAAACATCGATTCTCCACCCTCCTCTATCACTCTCTGACCTTCCTATACAGCAGGCTCCCTCTGAATCCACTGGCTGCACAGGAGCCGGTACTACTAGGACTGCCTCTGGTACTATAGGTGGAGGCACTACTGCTGGAGCTGGTGCTTGAGGTATATGTTGTCTCTTCCGTCTCAAATCTGCCATCTCTCTCCGTAACTCCATCAGTCCCCTCTTCATCTCCGCTTTCCAGGGGGTCATCGCCCCTCTCTGAATCCTCTGAAGTCTATCGGGATCTAGACGGACCCTCAGATACTGCAATCTCCCTAACCAGTGACTCATTGGAGGCTACCTCTGCCTCTCTGATATCTCTGTCCCTATCGTCAGACATCTCTATAATCTATTAAAAAAATGGAAATATTCTCAGAAAATGGCAGAAATGCAGAATAATAACATATAACAGACAATAATAGGAAAAGACGTTAAAGGAAATCCTATGCTCCATGGTATACTTAATTCTACCCCATTCTGTACTTAGTCACTATTTCTCTGTAATTTGGGTATTATTCATCTGTAACCTAAATCCCACTATCTGTAACCTAGCACTCTAATACCACCTCTGTCACGACCCATTTCCGGATCGCGACGGTCCTAAGGCACGGGAGATGCCAATGGCGACCGGCACCTGTAGAACATAGTCTCACATGCACAATCTATAAACCACAATATATTATCCATTTTAGTTAGTTACCATCCATTCTGTTATTCTATCATTCATTCTATAATTTACTGCAAATGGCTGTAACAATCCATATATCATATCACATAATCATCATATAACTTATATATCATCAAGTATCATATATATAGGTTCATTTCCTAGCTAACCCATACATACCCCATAGAGCAGCTAGATTATGAACGTCAAAATATAGAAATATAGAAAATGTACATCAAATGACTGTAGCAGAAATCCTCGGATGACAGACGATAGGATTCTGCAGCCTACTCCTCTCCTGAAATGGTTAAATAATGAAAAGGTGAGTATATAAGATACTCAGTGAATTTATATGCATCATCAATGAAATATAGGTTGGTACGATGATATACACATGATAAAGGAATAATGGTACAGTATCAATCATGTAGGTTTACAGAATCAGTGTCAGAAATCAATAGGAATATCAAGGGTCATATCAAGTCATAGAATCATATGGTAAGACAAATACAGGGCCCTGAAACACGTAGATTATGTGTAATCACACGGTCGATCACATATCAAGTAGGCATAAGACTGATTAGGTCTTATGGTCGGGACTAATAACCCTTCCCAGCTAGGGCATCAATACCAATGTGCACATTGCCGACAGTATGTACCCACTACTCTATCGAAGCGGCAGCTTTGTCAAACCACATTTAGGTCAATACAAATAAATATCACATCAATAGACACCATTATGCAATAATAGCATCATCACTGTCAATACACTTAATATCTTTCAAATCAAATAGTATTTGAATCAAAGGCATTGCAAGATACAATATACAAGCAAGGATATAGGTTATGAGAAATAACAAAGGTATGGAACAAAGGTTGGTTCAGCAAGGAAAATCGGTAGGCCAATTGGCATGCCAATGTCACTGGCGATAATGTCATTCAAATGGTAGGCCTATGAAATACAAAGTAATAGGCCAAAGACAAATGAACTAGGCATTTCATTAAACATATGGTGGGCAGACAATGGCAAGCCAATAGGTTAGGTTAGGATGCAAAATTGACTTGCCCAATTCAATCAATATCAAGCTACATTGTCAACAATGGTATAGGCATCAAAGAAATAACAATAAACAACGTCAAAATGGATCAAATTGGCTATGAAAAAAACAAGCAAAACTAAGCAAAATATAAGGCAAGTGAATAGTAATAGGGTTTCGGCCAAAGTGACATTTCCAAGATAGGTTTCAAATTCCAATTTCAACACAATAGATATGTTAAAGGATGCATAATAGACTCATCTAATGCTTTAAATTGCTTTGAACAAGTCAATTCCACCCAAATTCTCCAATGAAGCCCTAAGGCACACTTTTGTCAAATATTGTGTTCTACATCAAATAAACCATCAATTAATCACCTATTCACATCCAATTAACATATTCTAACATCAATTAACAAAATCAATCACTAAATCATCAAACCCTTTTTTACAACTTCAAATTAGCTAGGCAAATTAGGCGTTCCTATCAATTAGTATCAATTGATGCAATCTAACTACAAACCCATCAAATTCAACTTAAATAACATCTAAATAAACCATTAAATCAAACAAAACAACTTCTTACCTCAACTTGGATGATCCCCCCGAAATGTTCCCTCCAAAGTTCCTTGAATTCCTTTGCTCCTTTCTACAAATTGATGATAGAAATAGGTAGAACTAGGTTAATACTTAAGTTTTCTATCAATTTGCTTTAAGAAATTTGCAAGAAATGAATTTCATTAATATCTCCTTCAGTCATTCACTACGTTCATGATCTTTCCTCCTGCCCGAGGAGCTCCCTTCTTCCTCCTTTCAGGATGTCAGGAGGGAGACTATTTTGTTCGAATTACTTTCTCTGCTAGTGATCATCTTCTTTGTCCCGGTAGAGTACGTTGCATTCGGGCACCATCCTCCAATGGTTCCTGAGTGTAGCTGAATTCTTCTTTTCATGACATAGTCATGCACAAGGCAAGACTGTTCATCTAGTGGAACCCACGATAGATTATTCATTTGACGATTTTAAAAGGCCTTGAAGACTCATTACCGCTCCGTGGGGAGCGGTATCCACTTCTTTAGAAGGCACTTAAGGAAGAAGAATGGGAAGGTGGTTCGACCACTTAGAAGAAGAAGAAGAAAGATGAACAAATTTGGCTAAGTAAGAAATAAATAGAAAAATCATATTGGCAAATTACAACTTAATCCCCGAACTATCATATATCACATTTTGGTCCAAAATCTTCTGTAATTTATTCTGTCAGGATTTAGAATTTGAAGTGGGGAGTCAATAAGCTTATTTTAATTAATACTTATTTATAAAAATAGTTCTAGAGTCATTTTGTAACTCCGATCGACCCATTTCCACTATTCACCTTAAAACTTTCATTTTTTCACGATTTTGCCATTGGTTACTTTTTCAGTGTTCCTAAATGATTTTTATTTCTTTCTTTTTACCAAAATTACACATGAATTATGGTGATCATTTACCCCTAGGTCAACTTCAGAAATTCCTCTATTGACCGGACTGCTAATTTCTCGGCAGTGTTCCCGACACCGTCGCTTCCCGGAAAAGTAACTAGTTCGCTTTCTAACTGTGTTTCTAAAATTATTTCCCATCATTTCAAGAATAATGAATCTTATACTGAGAACTAATTCATGCATGTGAGTTATAACTTTCTAGGGTATTACAGGTTATAAATTCATGATTAACAAATTCTTTTCCATGATCACTTCTTAAATATGTGATATAAAAATCTTTTTCATTTTGGACTTTTTTAGCAAAAGATTTAAATTTTTTAAAACTTTCATCCTTATGAGCAAGGAATAATACCCAAGTAAATCTAGAGTAATCATCAACAATTACAAATGCATATTGTTTATCTCCAATACAAAAAGGCCAAATAAGTTCATATGCAAAAGTTATAGAGGTCTAGAAGAAGAAACAATATTTTTAGTTTTAAAAGAACTTTTGACTTCCTTGCATATTTAAAATGCATCAAAAATTTTATCTTGATGTAAATTGACTTTGGGAAGACCAATTATAAGCTCATTAGATTTAAGGTTATCAATGTGATCCATGCCAACATGGCCAAGTCTCCTATGCCACAACCATGCATCATCACAAAGAGAAACCATACAATCAACATCATTATACATGCTA
>CANXYC010320950.1:0-17199 GCA_948193065.1 Aleurites moluccanus | reverse complement strand
AGTTCTAGTGAAGCAACTCTGTCACGACCCGTTTCTAGATCACGACGGTCCTAGGGTGCGGGAGATGTCGAGGCTATCGGCACCCGTAAAACCCATCAATCACATCAATCCTATAACAATATTGCAGCGGAAATATATCTTTCTCATCATCAATCACATAACAGAATATAAACAAACACTCACATAACCACTATACATTCTGTTACTCTGTCATTCATTCTGTCACTCTCTGTAAATACTATAATCATATCATTAATAATCTCCATACATACATGTTCATACTCTGACTATATCATACAAAACCCATGGAGCAGCTACGATATGAACATTCAAAATAATACAGTGTTTAATATAATTACACTGCTATAATACTTCAAAATCCACAGAGAGTCAAAAGAGCTGGGATATCTGTCTCCTACTCTGCACCTAAGAGGGTAAACAATGAGAGGATGAGTATATATGATACTCAATGAATCTAATATGCATCGACCAATACAATGGATAATGGAACATCAATAAGCAATAAGCAAATGACATAAATGAATTGAACCGCCCAGAATGTGTGTAGTACATAATCAAGTACAGAATATGATTGTAAGTAAACAATCATAACAATGAAGCATATATCACATGGACAAGATGGAAATGACAGATATAGAGCCATGAAACGCATAGAAATGTGCCAAGCACAAATCACTATATATTTATATAAATATAACATAAGAAGGATCGGGTCTTATGACTAGGACATCCCTTCCTAATATAGGGTATCAATCAATACAATGTGCACAAGGTTGACAGCATGAACTCCCTTCTCTGTTGGAACAACAACTCTGTCAAATCAACTTGGAGTTAATAGAAGCGATAAACACATCAATAGATGCCATTTCAAACTATTGGCATCGACAAGTATGAATAACTCATTAGAATCAATTTAATGAGCATAAAGTAATAAGACATCAATAATAATCGATTAAATGATGATCAAAGGCCTCACGACAAAAAATGAGAACAAACATAAAATGGTCATTTACGGCCAAAAAGTTGACGCAATTGGCATGCCATTGTTGCTGGTGACGGTGGCATTCAAATGGTTGGCCTATGAATTTTTCGGTATGATTTTGGTGCAATATTGACATTGCCCCAACTATCAACAAACATGCACATGGAAAGTAATTTATAGGCAACAACTACAACTCAATAATCTTCATCAAAGGCATCAAATAGGCATGGAAAACAAGTCCAAAAGCCAAGCACAAAATCAAGCAAATCATGCCTATTAGGGTTCGGCCAAAATGACCTTTTCACATATGGATTCCAAATGATGTTTTAACAATTTAGGCATGTAATTTGATGCATAAGAGACTCACCTAGCACTCCAAATCACCTAGCAAACTCGATTTTCTACCTAATTCCTCAATTCCTCGATATAGGCCAAAATCAATGATTTTCTCCAATCAAATTTTCTACAACAATACGAACATCAATTAAACACCAATTAATGCCCATTTGACTTATTCTATATCTAATTTACACATCCTAACTCATATACATAAATTTATTTCATACAACTTTGAATTAGGATTTGAAAATTGGGAAAAATTATTTAATGCATCAATTGGTGCAATTAAATCATTTACCCAATCCTAACAACATCTAAACAACCTAATTAAACTATAAAATCCAACAATTAAACAACTTACCCAAAAACCCTCAAATGGTCGAAAATCCCTCCTTGGTGTTCTTGAATTTTTCTTGATTTTCTATGGCTTAATTTGATGGAATAATGTTTGTATGTTATTAAAATCATATCTTCACAAATCAAAGAAAAAAAATCAAATGGGAAGAAAGAAAATAAGCTACGATGGAAGAACAAAATTTGAGCAAAAAAATTTCTAAGTTATGCTTATATAATAAGGCAAAAATGGCAAATTTCTCTTTTGGTCCTCCAACTTTCCAAAATTTGCTTTTTGTCCTTTTTTGCTCGGTAATTCATTCCGACAATTCAGTCGGGAATTGGAATTCAAAGTGAATATTCAAACATATTATTTTTATTAATACTATTTAATAAAAATAATTTCAGAGCCATTCTGAAACTTAGACTGTCAAATTTTTACTATTCACCGAAAGTTCCTTTTATTTACGGTTTTGCCATCTCTTACTTTATCAGTATTCTTAAACATTTTCTCATATTTCTTTTTACTGTATTCACACATGAATTTACATAATCATTTACCCTTGATCCAAATTCAGAAATTCATCCGTCGACCGTACTGTTATTTTTCGGCAACGATATTGGTACCGACGATTTCCAAAAAAAATTTTCGTTTTCGCTCTAACTGAGTTTCTAAAATTATCTTTAGCTATTTTGATAATTTTAATCCATATACTGAGAACTTTATTCACGAAAATATGTTATGCATTTATAGGGTATTATATTCTACCCTCCTTCAAAGAAATTTGTCCTCGAATTTAAAATAAACCTGAATCTCAAGATTAGGACAAGAACGAATACTTGACTTCCATGTTTCACTCATTCTCCCTTGCACACTTTTCCATATATTGATTCATTCATAACAATTTTGCCATTGAAATCTCTTTATTTCGAAATTGTCAGACTTGACAATTTGCACTTTCTATTGGCTCTACTCTTATGACATTTCTTCATTAACATCTATATTATGCACTTTCAATACTTGTAACAGTTTTGACATATAATTCCATAGCATCCAGATACAGAATACTAGATAAACATGGAATCTTTATCTTTTGGACATCTTTCCTTAACTTCTTAAGACATGGATCCTAAACTTTGTGTTACTTAAATATCATTAATTAACAATAGCTTAACCCATAATTGGGCTCTCATAGCCTGGTTTCGATCCTGGGATCCAAAACCAACTCCAAACCTATATCAATTAGCTAAACTGGCATTTAGACAGCTTGACATACAATTGATACTCTCATAGTGTATAACACAGTCCTCAAGTACTCTACATGCTTCTCCTCACTGTTAGAATAAATAAGATGTCATCTACAAATACTATGACAAACTTATCCAACAATTTCTGTAAATTTCATCTTTAGCTCTTTCAATTCACTATGTGCCTAGATACACCTCAGTTTTAAACTCTATATCTCTATCAGGATAACCCTGACAACTCCTCAAGAAAAGACATTAAAGAACTCTCGGACCACAGGTATCCGATCTATCCCAATTAAAGTCTTTGACATATTTACTACGTGTACTAGATACGCTATACTATTCCTTCTTTATCATCTTTCTAGCCTGAATAACATGAATGAAACTAATTCTTAATTCATACTTATCACTTTGGAACTCTAACTATGACAACTAGAATTTGACTTTCTTCTCATAACAATCAATAACTGCTCAATATGCAGTCAACTAACTCATACCAAGTGTTACATTAAGTTGCAATTAGGCAACTCTATCACATCAGCACATAAAATATTACTATCAATTTCAATAACACCTCTCGGATAACAATAATAATTCCTATTTATACTTTCTCTCATAGGTATAGTTATCTCTAAGGACACATTCAATAGTTATCTTTCTCTATTTAACTGTGATGCAAACAAAAGAATGTATGACACTAGAGTCAAATAATGCATTTGTTATATCATTTTGTATTAAAATCATATCTATATCTGCATTATCAGATTCTTGATTCTCCTGGGTGTTAACAACAAAAAATCTTTCTTGGCCTCTATCTATTGGGGCCTGACTACTGCTAGGACCTTGTCCTCTACGTCTACCCCTACTAGGAGCCTCTCTAGTCACATTATGACTCATTTGTACTATAGGCTAAGACTCTGCAGCAGATGGCTGCTGATCGTCCCATAAGGGACATCTGCTAATATAATGACCATATTCCCCACACTTCAGGCAAGCACTTGACTGTCTACGACACTCCCCTCTATGCCTTCTGCCATAAAAATCACAAATGGGTACACTAGGCATCTGAGTAATAGGTATGGAAGAACCCTGTAAATATACAGGTGCAGACTACACTGATGGTCCTCTACTTTGAACCCTCCTCTTCTGACTACTAGATTGAGGTCCCTGATCAAATCGAGGCACTAGCTCAATTGGTCTAGGTTGGGAGCTGCTCTCCCCCCGCCTACTTTGGGATCTTGGTCCCCATTTTCTCTTTTGATCCCTCTTCTCTCTCTCTGACCTGTACTTCTCTTCCATCTAAGTAGCTTTGTCGATAACTGTCGTCAGAGATGTGAATTTTGTAGCCAATAGAGCATTATGAAGTGAAACATGTTATCCCCTCCTGAACCTGCTGATCATATCAGCCTTAGTAGGAACAATGTGAGTAGCATATCTACTCACTCTGATGAACTCCTCTGCATACTCCTCTACAGTCCTGTCCCCTTGCTCTAACTGTTCAAACTGAATCAAGTTCCAGGTCTTCATCCCTTCAGTAATGAACTCATATATCAGACCCTGTCGAAACTCAGCCCATGAGGGTGGATGCCCACTATACAGTTTAGGCTCCATCCATATAGAAAACCAGGTCCATGCCTTCCTCTTCAGTAATAGCCAACAAGCTCCACAGCTCTCAACTCAGAATAAGGTAGTCTCTTAACTATCTTCTCAACCTCCTTCAGAAAATTCACTGGATCACTGCCTCTATCTCCTCTGAACTCGGGTAGGTTTAGCTTCAGAAAGCTAAACATAGATACTCTGCCCTCATCAATAACTCGGCAGCCTCCCTGTACAACAGGCTCCTCGGGAACCATAACTGGCTGTATAGGTGCTGGAGCGACTGGTACTGTAGCAAGTGCAACAAGGGGTGGCACTGCTGCTGGTACTGGTGGCGGCGGTACAGTCTATCGTTCCCACCTCAACTCTACTATCTCTCTACACAGATCCATCATCCCTCTCATCATCTCATATCTCCAGGGGTCCTCGCCCCTCTCTGTATCCCTAGTCCGTCGGGATCTGGACGAACCCTCTGAAACATAATACTCTTTAACTAACGACTCATTGGAGGCTACCTCTGCCTCCTTGGTACCTCTATCACTGTCGTTAGACATCTCTATAAAATTGTCTGAAAAATAAAAAATGTACTCAGTGTATTACAGAAGCGCAGAATACTTATACACATACTTGACTAATATAACAATTGACGATACAGGAAGTCCTATGCTCTATGGTTTCCCTTAACTCTACCCATACTATACTCAGTTACTATTCATTTATAACCTATGCTCTGATAAACACAGAGCTCTGATACCACCTCTGTCATGACCCATTTTTGGATCGCGACTGTCCTAGGGTACGGGAGATGCCGAGGCGACCGGCACCCGTAGAACCCATCAATCACATCAATCCTATAACAATATTGCAGCGAAAATATATCTTACTCATCATCAATCACATAACATAATATAAACAAACACTCACATAACCACTATATATTATGTCGCTCTATTATTCATTCTGTAACTTTCTGTAAATACTATAATCATATCATTAATAATCTCCATACATACATGTTCATACTCTAACTATACCATACAAAACCGATGGAGCAGCTAGGATATGAACATTCAAAATAATACGGTGTGTAATGTAATTACACTGCTACAAGACAGCAGAATCCACAGAGAGTCAAAAGAGCTGGGATATCTGCCTCTTATTCTTCACCTGAGAGGGTGAGTATATATGATACTCAGTGAATCTAATATGCATCGACCAATAAAATGGATAATGGAACATCAATAAGCAATAAGCAGATGACATAAATGAATCGAATTGCCCAGAATGTCTGTAATACAGAATCAAGTACAGAATATGACTGTAAGTAAACAATCATAAAAATGAAGCACATATCACATAGACAAGATGGAAATGACAGATATAGAGCCATGAAACACATAGAAATGTGCCAAGCACAAAGTACTATATATGTATATAAATATAACATAAGACGGATCAGGTTTTATGACTAGGACATCCCTTCCTAGTATAGGGTATCAATCAATACGATGTGCACAAGGCCGACAGCATGAACTCACTACTCTGTAGGAACAACAACTCTGTCAAATCACCTTAGAGTCAATAGAAGAGATAAACACATCAATAGATACCATTTCAAACTAATGGCATAGACAAGTATCAATAACTCATTAGAATCAATTTAATGAGCATAAAGTCAATAAGATATCAATAATAATCGATTAAACGATGACCAAAGGCCTCACGACCAAAACTAGGAACAAATATAAAACGGTCATTTGCGGCCAAAAGGTTGACATAATTTTCATGCCATTGTTGCTAGCGATGGTGGCATTCAAATGGTTGACCTACGGAATTTTCGATATGGTTTTGGTGCAATATTGACATTGCCCCAATTATCAACAAACATGCATATGGAAAGCAATTTATAGGCAACAACTACAACTCAATAATCTTCATCAAAGGCATCAAATAGGCATGGAAAATAAGTCCAAAAGCCAAGCACAAAATAAAGCAAATCATGCCTATTAGGGTTCGGCCAAAATGGCCTTTTCACATATGGATTCCAAATGATGTTTTAACAATTTAGGCATGTATTTTGATGCATAAAAAACTCACCTAACACTCCAAATTACCTAGCAAACTCAATTTGCTACCTAATTCCTCAATTCCTCGATATAGGCCAAAATCGATGATTTTCTCCAATCAAATTTTCTACAACAATATGAACATCAATTAAACACCAATAAATACCCAATTGACTTATTCTATAGCCAATTTAGACATCCTAACTCATAGCACAAATTCATTTCATACAACTTTAAATTAGGGTTTGAAAATTGGGAAAATTTATTTAATGCATCAATTGGTGCAATTAAACCATTTACCCAATCCTAACAACATCTAAACAACCTAATTAAACCATAAAATCCAACAATTAAATAACTTACCCAAAAACCCTCAAATGGTCGAAAATCCCTCCTTGGTGTTCTTGAATTTTTCTTAATTTTCTATGGCTTAATTTGATGGAATAATGTTTATATGGTATTAAAATCAAGTTTCCATCACTTTATCATCTCAAATCAAAGAAAAAAAATTAAATGGGAAGAAAGGAAATAAGCTACGGTGGAAGAACAAAATTTGAGCAAAAAAATTTCTAAGTTATGCTTATATAATAAGACAAAAATAGCAAATTTCTCTTTTGGTCCTCCAACTTTCCAAAATTTGCTTTTAGTCATTTTTTGCTCAGTAATTCATTTCGAAAATTTCGTTGGGAATTGAAATTCAAATTGAATATTCAAAAATCTTATTTTTATTAATATTTAATAAAAATAGTTTCAGAGCCATTCTGAAATTCAGACTGTCGAATTTTCACTATTCACCGAAAGTCCCCTTTATTTATGGTTTTACCATCGCTTACTTTATCAGTGTTCTTAAACATTTTCTCATGCACATAATTATTTACTCTCGATCCAAATTCAGAAATTCATCCGTAAACCGTATTGCTATTTTTCGGCAGTGATATCGGTACCGATGATTTTTGAAAAATTTTCTCGTTTTCGCTCTAACTGAGTTTCTAAAATTATCTTTAGCCATTTCGATAATTTTAATCCATATACTGAGAACTTTATTCATGAAAACATGTTATATATTTATAGGATATTACATAGACGTATGAACTTATTTGTAGAGTTGTTTGCTAGCCTTTGGTGTAGATTTTTCTACAAGGGATTGATTCTACTTATATTTAGTTAGAGTTTATTATTTTAATATATGTGCAAGTACAGTCCTGATAGTTTTTTGAATGTCTAACACCTTTTAAAAGATGAGATAAAATTAGGACTATCAAATTGGGTAATTGAAGATGAATATATGCAATTAATGATATATTAACTACTGAAGGACAGGTATAATGAAAAATTTTGTGGTATAAGTCCTCCTGAATTTTTCTCTAATGGTTTTGCTATTTTATTTTGTGGTATTAGAACTTCGATTAGAGAAATAAAAAAGAAAAGCGAAGGAAGATTAGGGGGAAAAAAGAGGGAGAAGGATGGATAAAAAAAATAGTTAAGTAACTGTTCAAGCCGAAATTGGCTCCAAATAACCTGTTATTTTATAGTTCAGTCCCGAAAAAAAAATGGTTAACCCATGTTATTTAAATAGTAATTAGCTGGACTATATACACCATCATAATTTCCCTATTTACTTTCGATGTGGGAACTATTCCCATTTCCACATCCCACCGCTCTTTAACTTAAGCTGTGCAGGATGTTACAATCTTCCCTTCTTTAGGGTGCGTCGTCTTCGTCGCAATGCTGCTGACTAGTTGGCTTATATTTACAACTGGGTTCAGGCCACTAGTCTAGCCTTAATTGACCTTGAGTATTGCGGTTCGCTAGTGCCTCGTGCGGCTCCATCTCATGCTCTACTCCATAGATAACCCTTTTCTTGTAGGGCCACTAGTGCACAATCTGACCCGACCCGAAACTGACTCTAAATAATCTATTGTTTTATGGCTCAACCCTGGCAAAAAATGGTTAACCTAGGTTATTTAGATAGTAACTAGCTAGACTATATAAACCATTCTAATTTCCTTATTCACTTTTGATGTGGGAATTATTCCCACTTCCACATCCCACAATTTTTTTTGCTTAAGCGGAGCGGGATGTTACAGTTTAACTACTCTTTGAAGTAGGGGTTGGAAGCTAAAATGACCAAACTGAACTAAATCGATTAAATCAAATCACAATCGATGGTTTTATAGCTGTTTGATTTGTGTTAAACCTTTAGTGTTATAACATGCACATTTTGATGGGTATAAACAATTAATTAAACTACTGATCTTGTTTGTTTAATTGTGTGCAAGATTCAATTTTGTAGATTGTTGATTGCTGATTTGTAGCGCCCGCTATGTTGCAACAGCAGCCGCTACAAAATGATCCAGAAGACAGTAGTTGAAAGTTGAGAAACAGGTTTCAGTAGCGTTCTCTATAAGTTATATAACCTGCGTTACTTAACTAAATACCCCCGCTACCTACATAAGTCCATGCCACTACATAAGTTAAAGTTGATTAGCAGCTGCTACAAACATGTCATCACCATAAACTTCAAGTCTAAAAGGTCTAAAAGCTCAAGGGTCAAAGGAGAAGAGTAGTAGTGCCCGTTATAGGGAGTATCGCCCGCTATAGAGATAACTCAAATATACAAAAGCATTTTGGAGAAATTGGAAGAAGCATCGCACCCGTAATATGTTAAGTAGCGCCTGCTACTTATAGAGTTCACCGCCGTTACTGAGAAAATCATGGCCATGAAGTTCTTCATTCCAAGAAGAGTCGCACCGACTACAAGTTAAGTAGCCCCACTACTTACTTAGTAGCACCTGCTACTCCTTGTGTAGCCGCCGTTACACTTCGAAAATTGATAAAAAATAGTCTTTGCAAGTATGAAGATTTGCATTAAAAACATATTTAATGTACTCAAACAACTCTTTTAAGCTAAAGACTATTTATATGGGTTGATATAAAGTTAATAGGAGAACAACAACTATTATTATTGCATTAATTCATACCTTTGAGCATTCAAGTGTTTTTAAGCTTATATTTGAGCTTTCTATTGTAAAGAGAATTAATTGCTATTCTTCAAGGTTTTTGAAGTGTAATTAGTTTTTGAGAATTGGGTAAAAGTTATTGAGTAATTTCTTTCTCATCTCTTGTAAATCTTTAGGGTTGTGTGTGAGCCTATTTGTAAAACAGATTGTAAGGTTTAGTATGAGCCAAAATATTTTAAGGTTTGATCTTGAACCTGTAAAAAGGATTAAAGTTAGTGAAATATTCAAGTGTGATCTTGAAGAGTAGACGTAGGCTTCTTTTGGTTGAACCATTATAAATTTCTTGTGTGAATTTTCTCTCCTTCTTCTCATTATTTTTAAGTTGTTATTAATTTTTAAAACAACCAATACATCTCCCCCTCTTAGTTGCCAAAGGACTTTCCATTGGTATTAGAGCTTTGAATCCACCTCTCTAAAGATTTAACTATCTTGGATCAAAGATCAAATGGCAAATCAAGCAACCGACATCATTAAAGGCGGTTTCAGCATGAGATCACCTTACTTCAATGGCACCGACTATCCCTATTGGAAGAATATAATGGAAATCTACATGGATAGTGATGACATTGATCTTTGGGATGTAGTTGAAACAGATTATATGGTTCCTACAAAAATCATTGATGATATGAAAGTCATAAAACCAAAAATTGAATGGACAATTATGAAAAAGAAAGCAAATGGGAGGAATCGAAAGGCAATAAACACCATCTATTGTGCTTTGAGTAGAGAGGAGTATGGCAAAATCTCCAATTGCATATCAGCAAAGCAAATTTGGGACACTTTTGAGACCACTCATGAAGAAACTAATCAAATTAAGGGTAAGAAGATTCAAATTCTTACTCAAGAATATGAGCTCTTCGAAATGCTACCTAATGAGAAGGCATCTGAAATGTACAATCATTTAATGGTGATTGTAAATCAAATAAGAAGCTTGGGAAGAACTACTCTAAATAAGACATCAATTACAAGATTTTAAGAGTTCCACCCAAGAAAGATTGGGAAGCAAGAGTAGATTCAATTGAGGAAGCCAATGACTTAAGCACCCTTCCAATAAATAATTTGTTGGGAAAACTTCTTACTACACTATCTTAAGACAAAGTGGAAGAGAAGAATAAAGAGATTACTCTTATTGCTTCAAAGGAGGCTTATTCAATTGATAGTGATGAAGAGGAAGATGATGAAGACATGGTCTTACTCACCAAAAGAATAAGAAATATTATTCTTAGAAAAAAGAAGAACAATAAGTCATTTGAAAGATATGATAAGTCCAAGAACAATCAAGTAAAATGCTTTAAGTGTGACAAATTTGGTCACATAAAAGTGGATTGTCCAAGATTGAAAAACAATAAAAACTTCAAGAAGAAGGCATTGGCGGCCACTTGGGATAATTCAAGTGACTCTGATGAAAAAAAAAGGAAGCTAGCAAAGATAAGAAAGCCAATCTTTGCTTCATGGCCATTGAAGATGATGCATTTTTAAGTGAGGTTAGTAATTTTGACTTTAACTCTAATAATGATACCATGCAAATTATGGATACATTGCTTTCAAAATATCATAAGTTGCAAAATAAGTATGATAAATTGAAAGAAATTTTTATTGAGGTTTTAGATGCTTATGATGCTTATAAAAATGAAATAAATGAATTGAGTGCATCCAATGTTGAATTTAAAAGGGCCATTGACCTTAGGGATCAAGAATACAATAAGCTAAAAAATGAAAATTACTTGTTATAAAATAAATTAGACTCTCATGTTGCTTTCATGTCCAAGCTTTGCAATGGCAAATAAAAATTAGATAAAATACTTGAATCCCAAAAGTGTCATACTATTAAGTATGGACTTGGCTATAATGGAGGGGATGCCCCATCAATATCTAAGACTATATTTCTAAAGGCATCAAACTCATATGCTCATATTGATTATATGCCTCCACCTAAGAATGTTAGGCTTAAAATAAATATACATAGGCATGTCATGCATGATTCTCATTTTAGAAGATCAAAGAATGCATATTCTAGACCAAAATTAAATTATGGTTATTGTTCTCAATATCATTCCAAACCACACCATATGATAAAATCTCAACAAAAGTATAGAATTCATTTGAGATGTTGCTATTGTGGGAAATTTGGTCAAACTTCAAATGCCATATTAGAAATGTGCATTTAGGATATATTGATACTAATCCCCAAGGACCCAAAAGTATTTGGGTACCTAAAACAAGATGAATTTCATTATTTATAGGTATGCTTGAAATCTACAAGGGAAGAAGAGTCATGGTATTTGGATAGTGGATGTTCAAGGCATATGACCGACAATGCAAGTCTTCTCTCAAACTTAAAAGAGAAGAAAGGAGGAAAGGCAACCTTTGGAGATAATGACAAAGGTAAAATCATTGGAATTTGGCAAATTGGTAAGATCGATAAACCCTCTCTTGAATATGTGTTGTTGGTTGATGGTCTAAAGCATAATTTAATAAGTGTTAGTCAATTATGCGACATGGGAAATAAAATTTCTTTTACTTCTAAGAAATGCTATGTGAAGCGTTTGAAGGATAAGAAAATTTTGTTTATCGGCTATAAAATTGACAATGTGTATATGATTAATATTAGTAGCATGCATGATGATAATGTTAATTGTATGGTTTCTCTTTGTGATGATGTATGATTGTGGCATAGGAGATTTGACCATGTTGGCATGGATCACATTAATAATCTTAAGTGTAATAAGCTTGTAATTGGTCTCCCTAATGTCAAGTTTCATAAAGACAAAATGTGTGATGCATGTCAAATAGATAAGCAAGTCAAAAGTTATTTTAAAACTAAAAATATTGTTTCTTCTTCTAGACCTTTATAACTTTTGCGTATGGATGTGTTTGGCTCTTATAGGACATCTAATCTTAGAGGTAAATAATATGAATTTATTATTGTTGATGATTACTCTAGATTTACTTGGGTATTATTCCTTGCTCATAAGGATGAAAGTTTTAAGGAGTTTAAATCTTTTGCTAAAAGAGTCCAAAATGAAAAAGATTTTTATATCACATCTTTAATAAGTAACCATGGAAAACAATTTGTTAATCATGGTTTTAAAACCTTTTTGTGATGAAATGAAAATTTTTTGTAACTTTTCTACACCAAGAACTCCTCAACAAAATAGAGTTGTAACAAGGAAAAATAAAACAATTTTTGATATGGCTAGAACTATACTTAATGAGTACTCACTTCTTAAGTACATTTGAGCCGAAGTCATCAATAATGATTGTTACATTTCAAATAGACTTTTTATAAGAACAATTCTAAACAAAATTTCTTATGAGCTATGAAATAAAAGAAAACCAAGAATTTCATATCTAAAAGTATTTGGATGCAAATGCTTTATATTAAACACCAAGGATAATCTTGGAAAATTTGACTTCAAAATGGATGTATATGTTTTCTTGGGCTATTCAATTTCTAGCAAAGCTTATAGAGTTTTTAACAAAAGAACTTTAATTGTTGAAGAGTTCATGCATGTTATATTTGATGAAACTAGTCCTTTTGAAATGCATAAATTTGAACATATTGAGAATGATGACATATTTGATCATGTACATTATTCATTCATTGACTTAGAGCATCTTGTTGATTCATCTTCAAAGGATCATAATGGCCTAGGAAATCCTTCCAAGGCCATAGAGAATTCACTTATTTATGTTAAACTTCCAAAGGATTAGAAATTCAAAAAGGACCACCCAAAAGACCTCATAATTGGTGAACCCTTAAAGGGTATAACCACAATATCCTCTTTCAAAGAAATTGTGAATAACCTAGCCTTCATATCTAAGATTGAATCTAGGAATATCAAAGAGGCTCTAGAGGATGAAAGTTGGGTTGAGGCCATGCAAAAGGAACTGAACCAATTTGAGAGAAATAAGGTTTGGACCTTGGTTCCTAGACTACAAAACCATCTCATCATAGGTGCCAAATGGGTGTATAGAAACAAACTAGATGAGGTTGGCGTGATCACTAAGAACAAGGCTAGATTGGTGGCAAAGGGGTATAATCAAAAGGAAGGAATAGATTATGATGAGACATTTGCATCTGTGGCTAGACTTGAGGCAATTAGGATGTTACTTGCATTAGCATGTGACATGAACTTCAAGTTGTATCAAATGGATATTAAAAGTGATTTTTTAAATGGTTTCATTGAGGAGAAAGTTTATGTTGAACCTCCTCACAATTTTGAACAATTTGATTTTCCAAATCATGTCTTTAAACTTCAAAAAACACTTTATGATCTTAAACAAGCTCCTAGAGCTTGGTATGATAGACTTAACACTTTTTTTTTATTAACAATAGTTTTTCAAAAGAAAAGGTTGATACAACTCTTTTCATTAAAAAGGACATGTATAAGATCTTGATTGTATAAATATATGTTGATGATATAATATTTGGTACAACTAATGAGGTTTTATATAAGAAATTCTCTTCATGCATACAAAGTGAGTTTGAGATGAGCATGATGGGAGAATTGAAGTACTTCTTTGGATTACAAATCAAACAATATGAGGAAGACATCTTCATTAACCAATCAAAGTACACAAAGAAACCTCTCAAGAGGTTTGGAATGGATGGAGCAAAGGTAAGTAGAACTACAATTAGCTTTACCATTAAGCTTGTCAATGATGAACTTGGTAAGCCTATTGAGGACAAAAAGTATAGAGGTATTCTTGGTAGCTTGCTTTATTTAACCGCTAGTATGTCGGATATTATATTTGTCGTGTGTTTATGTGCACATTTTTAATCATGTCCTAAAGGGTCTCATTTGCATACGATCAAAAGAATTTTGAAATATTTGATTGGCGCACAACATCTAGGACTTTGATATCCAAAGAACATGCATTTTAGTCTAATTGGCTATTCCGATGCAAACTATGCTGGTAGTTGCATGGATAGGAAAAGTACCTCCAGTACTTGTCAATTCCTAGGAAATTGTCTTATTTCTTGGTTTAGTAGGAAGCAAAATTCAATCGCTTTGTCCACTGTGGAAACCGAATATGTGATAGCTGCTAGTTGTTGTGCACAAGCGTTTTGGATAAAATAACAAATTCATGAATTAGGTGTGCATTTGGACAAGATTCCTATTAAGTATGATAATACTAGTGCTATTAATTTATCAAAGAATCATGTTTAACATTATAAAACAAGCAGATTGATATTAAACATCATTTTCTTAGAGATAATGTGTTGTGTAATAATGTTGCTCTTGAATTTGTTGCTTCAAATGATAAACTTATGGACATCTTTATAAAGCCCTTAAATGAGGAGCGTTTAAATTTTATTAAACGTGAATTGGAGATGTTAGATGGTAGTGAAGTTGAAAAACTGAAATGATTAATGCTTAATTAATTTGTTTGTTTGAATTTTTTTTGTGATAATTTCATTTGTAGCACTCGCTACAACTGCCTATAACACTCACTACTCTGGGCTTATGTGTACCATTTTAGATGCTCCAAAGTAACAACCGCTACTCAAGCTATAGCACCCATGAATCTGGGTAAACTTTTATGTTTTCTTTCTTTCCAAAATCGAGGTCGCTACAAATATGTAACGGCCGCTATGCTATTACCATACCTTTTGTGTCTCTCAGTAGCTCCCGCTACTCTAAGTAAAAGTTGTTACTTGTATTATTAGCGCCCACTAATTATCTTGTAGCAGCCAGTATTAATAAATAGTGGCCACTACAGAGTTATTTTAAACCTATTTTTATCGTGCCTCTGTCATTTCACTCTTAACCTAACTTTTCCTATTTCAATTTTCTCTCAATTTCTCTGAGCGAAAACACATTTCTTCTCTCCCAAACACCAATTTTGTCTATTTCAACCCTTAATTTTACAAAAATGCCTCTCAAACGTACTAAATCTCTTGCTAACAGAAACCCTCTTCTGCCAAGAGACTTAGAATTATAAAATCATGCTCTGAATCCTCTAGTTTAGGCTCTTCTAAGACTGAATCCATTTCTACACCTCATCCTCCTCCTACTCGTCTTCAAAAGGGAAAGGAAAAGGTGGGTGAATCCTCTCAACCTCGCCCACAGTCTCAACCATATACACAGCAGTAGCCTACCCTTCAACCTTCAGACTACGACGTTCTTCTTCATTCTCTAACAGAAGAGGAAAGGAAAAGGTTTGATATTCTAAACTCCAATCGCAACATCCTTGCATTTAGGTATATAGACTGGGATGCATTAGGTAGACTAGGTCTTCCTGATTATGTTAGAGCCAAATTGGTCGTAGTCAATTGGATGGTTATGGCAAATATAACCTATCCATGTTATCCTCTTTTGGTTCAAGAGTTCTTTTCGACTCTTTAGGTGAACACTATTTCTGGTTCATCATATGGCATTATGACTTTCAAAATCTTAGGTCAGCCCTATACTCTAGATAGAGTCAGACAAGTACATATTTTAAGTTTTTTAAATTATGGACTTGATAATTTTCCTTATAATTTTGATGGGTCTGCATTTTGGAGGGAAATTACAGGGTTACAAACCCCTTTCAACCCTAGAACCTCTAAGGTTACTAGCATTAAGGGTCTCGTGCTTAAGATTTTGCATCGCATTATAGTTTACACTGTAAATGTGAAAGGGATTAGCTATATCGCCATTCTTAAATCAAACTTTTTCTACCTTTGGTGCATAGAGAAAAGACATAAGCTGGCTTATGATAGATGGCTTGTGGATCACTTTGATTCGCTATTGAAAAGGAAGTCCGGTGATATTGTCATTAGTCATTTAGTGACCAAAATTACTGTTGAGATGACTCGGACCAATCCCAACTCTAGGTTCCGCTTTGACCCCGATACTACTACATTTCCACCCTTGCACCATCTTCATGATGAGTATAAGTACCTAGGCATCCAGGCCTTAGCTAAGATGTCTATTGTTGTAAAAAATCGGGATGGGGTTTATATACTTAGGGATGATGTTGTAATTGGTAAGGAAGAATAAGAACTTGCTCAAGATCCTCCTCCTCCTCCCTTTATTGCTCATGCATCTCTTGCAGCATCTGCCTCCTCTGTGCATCTTCCAATGGACCTTTCTCACCTTACTTCGATCATCACGGGTCGCATCGATGCACTTGATCGCAATGTACTTGCATGGATACAAACCGTTGAAGATTATGTTGCGGAGCTTGCGACCACATAGACATCTCTAAAAGTGTCGCTTCACCGGCTTCATCTACAATAGCGTGAGTTGATTGCATCACTCAAAGAGACTGAAGTTCCTCCGTCTACGGCTTCAAAATCTGGTGATGTAGTTTCCAATCCGATCGGCAATAAGCACCAGCCACCTACATATACATTTGCTGATATTGCTACCATTGGAGCTGAGGCAACAGCTAAGCATCAGATAGAGCATGATCCTATTATTGATCCTTAGTTTTTAGGACTATTTTTCTGTCTTTTCTTTGTATTTTCCTAGTTTTTTGTACTTTGTTGACCGGATTGGTCCATTTTTGGGATATTTTAGTCTTTTATGATGTAATTTTGCAATATCAATACATTAATGTAATTTTTGATTTCAATTGTTGTTCTTATTCCTCTTTTGAATAT